>JABUQX010065817.1:0-12500 GCA_015478945.1 Trachelipus rathkii | reverse complement strand
GAAGTAAACGATCGACCGCCCGAAACCGGAAGTAAAACCGGAAGTAAATTTTCGCCTTTTTATCGACGAAAAAAACCGAAGATTTTTTTCGAAATAATAAAAAAAAAAAAATAAATAAAAAAATTAATTAATTAATTAATTAATTAATTAATTAATAAATTAATAAATAAATAAATAAATAAATAAATAAATAAATGTTTAATTACCGAATATTATTTTTTTTTATTGACGTGTATATTCCCGCACCGGTTGTTGCCCCGCAGCGCACCGCACCGCACCGCACCACCGCTACGCCCAACGTGTGATGGGGCTGAGCCCCAAAATCTGGAAATGGTCATAGAAGGTTGAAATTTGGTATACACCCTTCATTATAAGGTACAACACATCATATATTGGAGTTAAATACCGTACACCCAAAGGGGGGTCTCCAGCCCCCCCAAACCTGAAATATTGACGTAGAAGGCTTGAAACTTGGTATACACCCTTCATATAAGTACCCACATCAATATATGGAGTTAAATAACCGTACACCCAAAGGGGGGTCCCAGACCCCCCAAAACCTTGAAATATTTGACATAGAACGACGAAAACTTGGTATTACACCCTTCATATAAGGACCCAACATCATATATGGGTGAATTAACATTACACCCCAAAAGGGGTCTCCAGCCCCCCAAACCTGAAAGTATTGAATAGAACGACGAAACTTGGTGATACATCTTTCATATTAAGGTTACCCACATCATATATGGTTAAATAGCATTGCATATCCAAAAGGGGGGGTTCTTCCGGCCCCCAAACCTGAATTTGACAAGACGACGAAACTTAGGTAACATCTTTCATATAAGAGTACCCACATCATATATGGAGTTAAATACCCGTACACCCAAAGGGGGGTCTCCAGCCCCAACCTGAAATATTAACATAGAACGACGAAATTGTATACATCTTTCTTATGATGTAACTCCTCGATGCAGAAAAAAAAAATTAAATTTTTTATCTTTTTAAGTTTTATAAACTTGCAAATTTACGGTTTTTACATACCCTTAAAGCAGTAAATCAGAAATCAGTAAATCAAACTGTTCTCCATACCCTCCAGCCCTTCCATGATCTATTGATCTATTGATCTATTGATTATTCGATCTATTGATTCATGTCAATTTTGTATAACAAAACAAAACTTTCATTACTTTTTATGTTTATAACTTTAAAATATTTCGTATTTTATTTGTCAAAAAAGAAAAATCTAATAAAATCAAACCATGCCAAAACACCCCCTACCTTCCATGATCTATTGATCTATTGATCTATTGATTCATGTCATTTTGTATAACAAACAAAACTTTACATACTTTTTTATGTTTGATAACTTTAAAAATTGTATTTTTACATACCCTAAAGCAGTAAATCAGTAAATCAGTAAAATCAAACTACCCTCCTACCCATCCGTGATCTATTGATCTATTTTCCATGATCTATTTGATCTATTGATCTATTATTTCAAGTCATATAGTTGTATAACAAACAAAACTTTTATGCTTTTTATGTTTATAAGCTTAAAAAATTGTATTTATTACAATTACCCTAAAGCAGTAATCAGTAAATCAGGTAAATCAAAAAACTACCTCCTACCCACTCCGTGATCTATTGATCTATTGTTCTATTGATCTATTGATCTATTGATTCATGTCATATTTTGTATAACAAAAAACTTTTATACTTTTTATGTTTATAACTTAAAAAATTTGATTTTATACATAGCCCAAAAGCAGTAAATGTCAAGTAAATCAGTTAAATCAGTAAATCAGTAAATTCAGTAAATCAAACCATCCCGCCACCCTCCTATTCATCCTTGATCTATTGATCTATGATCTATTGATCTATTGATCTATGATTCAAGTCATAATTTTGTATTAAAATTGTCATGTTTTATTACATACACTAAAGCAGTAAATCAGTAAAATCCAAACTACCATCCAAACACCTTCCTATCCAACCATAAAATCTATTGATCTATTGGATCTATCTGATCTATTGATCTATTGATCTATTGATTCAGTCATATTTTTTCTTTAGTATAATAAATAAGTTCTTTGAATAAAAGCGTGAAAAGAAAACAAGTTTTTATTTTAGAATTTTAACATAAGTGCAAACTACATAATCGTTTACATATTAATTTTTAGCATCAAATATATTTACAACTTTTTATTAAAAGAAACCTTATTTAAAAAACATAAATGAAATAAAATACATTATTACACCACATAAATTTAGAACTGATAGGTTGTACAGGAAAACATAAGGTCTAAACATATTGAACATTATTATATTTTTAAAAAAGAAGTTAACATAATGATTACTAAAACATTAAAATCTAAATTTGCAGAGGAGTCTAGGAAATTATACCAACATTATTTTATTTCTTATACACGGCTATCCAGTGTCCATTGTTCGAAACATCCCGAGGAGAAGTGTTGAAGATAAGTCCAGAGTCGGTAGCCAATTTCACAGTACCGAGTTCATTACACGCGATACACCTAAAATCTTCTTTCGTTTTCTAAAGGCATTTCAATATTTCTTCTCATTCATCTTTAATATTCAAGATTTATATTTCGTACTCTTGTCAATCTCGATGATTATTGAGGATGTTCAAAACCCAGAACGTGAGATTGAGATGTCAAACTTTGTTCCAAATTTGAGACTAACCCTAATGTCCTTTTCTTAGGATAATTGAGATGATAAGCATTACAAGCTGAAAGATCAGCTGTGAGATCGTACGCATATTAAATTACTGTTTTCAGCATAAGTCTTGAGATCAACACCAGTACCGTTATCGCTGCAGGATACAGTATTGGCAAATAAAATCGTAAAAAGGTCGTGAACAATGAGAATGTGAGCCTTCGTATATCATCTCTAATTACGACCGTATGGTTGACCATTCACATGCAAACTATACCTCCTAGACCGAAATGTGGTAATTTAAAGGCTGCTTCCATAGATTTCCAGAAATAGCGTCCGTGTTCTACAATTCCCATTATTACTTTCTGACGGTTAAGCTGCCCATTGACGAGTTAGGTAATTACATACTCGCATAATCCTTGGGTAAAGTTTAAAAATTTAGTTTCAATTCTCTTGATTTGATATTTTGCATGTATCCGGACAAAGAGATTTCTCGATTTCCATATGTTTAAAGGGAGATAAATTCACTTTACGTACATAGATAAGCATCCACGTAATTTTGAAATTAGGTTTTGGAGCAGTGTTGTGGCGTAGCGTTGCTTTTGAACATTTAAGCGGCAAATTGAAGGAGTAATCTAGTTAACCTGGATTGCGGGGTGTCCCACGTGATGATGAATAAGTCTTTCCTGTGAGAATATATCACCTTTACACGACCATAATATTCGTAGTTTTATTTTAGATTTAGCGGCGTGTGTCCCTATGTTTCTTCACATTCTTTTAAATTGTAGTAGCGCTTGATGTAAATGGGACTGTTTAGCATCATCCGAATAATTTTAAAGTTTCGATATAACTTCGGTATGGGTAACTTGCAGCTGATGCTCCTAGAGATTGTTTCATTTAAAAACACCTCAAGTTGATTGAAACATGTTACAGGAAATTTGTCTCGGTGGATAATACTATGTGGTCGGTGCCTGTGAGATTTGAACCATCTTCGTTTACTAACTTATTCTTCAGATATAAAACAACACATTCGAGGATTCAAGATATTGCGTCCTGAAGTGCCAGAGTTGAATTCGAGAGGTTACATCTGTATTTGCGATTGCCGTGACGGGTAGTTCAATACTAATAAAAATTGGATTCACTCAACTGATCTGTGTAGATTCACTAGAAAAGAATCCAATCGCTCTTACAGCAGTCGGGGCTAGAGGGATGGGGAAATCATCTGCTACTACAATCGCTGACGTATAAATGAGGAGGAGATATGTTTTAAACATTCCTTATATACGAAATAGATGCAGGTTATTATTATTTATATAAAAAAAGTTACCACTTATCACTGTTATTAGAGAGCAAACACATCAATACACTTTTTCTTTAGTGGTTCTTTTTACACGCTGTCTTTTCACCTTTCTAACACCACCCCCCGTCATCTTGCGCCGTATTTTTCGTTTGACATCGTCTAACATTTCATCTGAAACATCAGCTATGCGGCGTTTTACAGCACTACGAGGGTCGACACCCCCCATAATATCCTGAATAGTGTTTATTCCCGTTCTGGCCGCTTTTTTAGCGATGTATTTACCTCCTGATTTAAACAGTGGAATAGCTCTACGAAATAACGAAGCAAAAAATCCTCCTAAACCATATCCCCTCTGCATTTTTGTGAATCCCCTGGAAGACTCTTTCTCTTTCATTATTTATTATTATTACGGAGCTTCTTTTATATGTACTTTACACACTGCTGTACCAATTGTGAATGGGTATGGTTTGCCTTCGACGTCTCTTATATAAACGCGAACTGAACTCAGCTGGGTCTTACTCATAGGTAAGTAGTGAACATTAGGAAAGCTTATAACTTTACGTCCTTTAGGAAAATGAACTACTCTTAACAAAGAGGCTTTAGTATTCCCTACATACTGATGGTCTACAATATCTGTATAAACATAGGCCATACCTGGATCTTGAAACATCTTATTAGGCAAGCATACAAAATGTAATGAATTCTTGGTGTCATTTTTTGAGATATACTCTTCCATCGTTGGTATATAACGCATTAGATCCTTTAGAGATGGTTTGATATTATTTCCCGATATTTTGTATACATGTGAGTAACAACAATTACGAAACCAACCTGAAGGGCTGAATATAAATAAACTTATATCTTTCAGGTTCATATGAGTATGAGATTTTAAAGTGATTAAAGCGTTATCTTCGTTAACGGATTTATTAACAAGAAACACTAAATCTTTACATAATTGACTTGCTTCAAATTTTTTGTTTAAGTCTATGAACACATCAGTAACCGAATTATAGTGACCGTGGTTTATGAAATATCTTTCAAAGAAATATTCATTGTTGCCTCGTTTGATAGTCGCCGTATCAGCTTTAAAATTTAATACATTTTTAACATTATCAACATTTCTAAATATCGAAAAAGCCAAATATGAATCAGGCCTATTCTCTATATCGGCGTCAAGAATTATTTCACTTAAGCCAGCTTCATATATTTCTCGATCAAAAGTTATAGTGTTCAATAATTGGGTTGTATAGTCTGATATTTTATTTTCAGGATATAGATCC
This sequence comes from Trachelipus rathkii, assembly GCA_015478945.1. Taxonomy (NCBI): domain Eukaryota; kingdom Metazoa; phylum Arthropoda; class Malacostraca; order Isopoda; family Trachelipodidae; genus Trachelipus; species Trachelipus rathkii. The sequence goes on along the minus strand of JABUQX010065817.1, from coordinate 7,241 downwards.
ATAGGCAGCGTTAAATAGAAATGATCTTCACTCTCCATGTTCACAAAGTAAACTGATCAATGTTTCTAATTTCACTAGGCATTTATATAACATCTAACTTCGCAGGTAACCTAACCCCATTTTGACAAGATACTGTTTATTTTTTCCTTTTCCTTTTGATCCTAATATTTTTTCTATTTTATATTCATTACTCTTAGGATCAAACCGTATTTTCTGTATTTCTTGTTTATAGAACCCTCCTTTTATTTGTTCGCCATCTATATCCTCAAGATAGTATAATTTTAACCCGTCTCTTGGGAATTCTCTGATTGTATCTACTTTAAAAACTTCTCTTGACCATCCCGCCTCATACCCTTTTCTGAAATTTTCATCTGACCTAGACACTCTCACGTAATCTCCTAATTTAATACCTGTGTTATCTTTAATTTTTCGTACAGGACGACTAGGAACTGAGGGTTTTGTCTTCACCATCTCTAGAGGGGTCTTCTTAATTGTTCTATGATAAGACCTATTATAAGAATAAGCCAAGTCTTGCAGTATATCTATATATTTAAATGTATTCATTTTCGTGAAATACCTATGCATTCTTTCTTTTATAGTTCTTTGTACTCTTTCAACTATTGCAGCTTTATTAACAGAGTACGTATTGTAGTACCCTATATCATACTCTGTAACTATTTCTTGAAACTCTTTACCTAAAAATTCTGAACCTTTATCTGACCACATCAATTGAGGATATCTGTCATCCTCATTTATAATTTCTCTGACTGCTGTAGCAACAGTTTTTGACTTTTTATCTTTTAAAGCCTTTAACCATAAATACCTGGAATATACATCTATCACAAAAAGAATGTATTGATACCCCTCATTGTAAGATTTATATTTTATCATCTCTGTCAAATCTAACTGCCATACATTATCTAAGTGGGGGGCTACGGTTTTTCGTGTAGGAAATTTTTTCCGAATAGGTTTATGCGAAGTAAAAGCATCCTCCCCTTGTAAATAATTTTTCAATTCTTTTTTATTAATGTGAGGAAACTTTGAAGCGAACCTTGAAAAGCCTCCATAACTGTAAAGTTGTTTCATGTCATAGTAATATTTATCGACCGCATCCTTAGCCTCCATGCTCACAATGAGCATGTATCAATAAAAAACATATTCATTTATACTGAAAGGTGATATAAAAACCGGGTGTCTATATGAAATATTTTATTTTTAATTACAAAATAATATCAACTATTTTAAATTACAAATCTAAAAATAACACATGTATACAGAAAGATAACATAGGTTATATACACAAGTATAAAATTACAAACAATACAATCATATAAAAGTACAATAAATAATTAGGAACTAATCCATTTTGAAGCGAAGTTTGTTTTTTTTCTTATTCTTCCTGCACTTGAACGTAATGTACTTCTACTTAGCATCTTTAATCTGTCCGATGCAAAAGAAGTACCAGAGGGACTCACATCTGGTCTAGGAGTCATTGGAATATTATCCAGTTCCGTTAATCTTTGTTTATTCTGGATTAAAGTTCTCGGGAAATTAATAGCCTGAAGTTCTTGTTGATCCTGTTCCATCCTGTCACAGGAGCCTTCTTCCATTCACGTGAGAGATCGGATTTCAAGTCAACAATATTCGATCCTGCTATTGTTTCTCGTCAATAATGATTTGACCGAGTTCATTCCAAGTTAAGCTTGATCTTTTAAAATCTTATTAGAGGCCTAACCCGTTTCTTATTCCTCATTGTGTTAAGCTTTCCTTGAGTATTAATGTTTTAAACATTATCTTCTCTTTTCACTTCAATCTTAGTATCTGGTGCTGGAGCTGAATCTTCCTTAGGTGAATTTAATAAAACTTTTAGATCTACTAATTTTTGTATAGCATTTTGATATAAGATTCTTTTTTCATGAATGTTAACATCAGAGTTTAATATATGATGCAGTTCCTTCTCGTAATTATTTATCTGCTCAACTTGCGGATCATATAAACTCAAAGGCTGCTGTTGAATCAATGGTTGATAAGGGTTATACCCGATCTGATGCAGTTGAGGGTTTGATTGAGGCTGTTCGAACTGTTGTTGTTGTTATTGCTGTTATTGTTGTTGTTGATGTTGTTGCTGTTGTTGTTGTTGTTGTTGTTGTTGTGGTTGTGGTATGTTGTAGAGACTTGTTGTGTTGATGTTGTTGTTTTGTTGTTGGTTGTGTGTTGATGTGTTGTAGAGGTAGGGTTCCTGTATTATATTTCATCTTCTCATAATCGCTGTAGGGTAAAACCACTACCTTCTTCATCATTGAGCAAGCCACTTGGTTATCAAAGGTGCTATAACGGAAAAGAGTAAAGGTAGGAACACACCTCCACCTTTCTGTAATAGCTTCTTTTTATTTTTAAGTTTTCTTACGTTACCAGCAAGTTTTTTAATGATGTTTCTATGACGACGCAGCTTTACCTTCTGAGGTCTGTTTAAAGGAACATTTCCTTTTATAAGATTTAGGCATACTTCTGCTATACATTGTATAAATTTTTCATCTTCACATATCAGTTTACGTTTTTCAGAAGGTTTCAGGTTTTTCAAAATGTTTTAAACAAATAAAATTTAAAAAGTAATTAAAAATCAGGTATGTATACTGTCTCAATCTCGTTAGGCAAGATATTTGTACGAAGTAACACTCTATGCGTGTTCTTAGGATGAAGCTCACAGAGTAAATAACCGTGAGGGATAGAGGTAACTTCTTTATATACTTTTAGGAACTCTTTACGTTGAGTAGGGAACATTTGGGTAGCCACAACATTGACCTGACTCATATCATTTCTTTGCCCAAACAAAATTAAATACTGTGTGTTTAAAGACACCATCACGCATTATACTTATTCTGATGAAAGATATTCTGTGTTATAAAAAATACTGTGATGTTTAAATGATGAGAGTAAACTGTGAAAGTTTCAGCTATATCCTCATTCAATTTATGCATCAAATCGTCAAGGATTATAATTTTGTGACCCTGTATATTTTCCAAAGACTTTACATCGTATATACCTTCGTGAAATTGAATCACATCTTTGTAATCATTAAACTTTTCTTGGTAAACACTGTAGCACCAAATGATTTTAACAGGCTTTTGCTCGAAAATCTCAACTTCTTTTAAAATGTTTAATAAAAGAAAGGTTTTCCCGCATCCTGTAGGACCAGACACAAGACATGTAGCAGGAGCACGGAACATAAATTTACCAACGTCCATTCTAGGATAACACCCAAACATTAATGAACAAGAAAAGGTCTGCACTTATGTTATAAATGCTTTAAAATAAAAACTTGTTTTCTTTTCCTGCTTTTTATCCAAAGAACTTATTTATTATACTAAAGAAAAAAATATGACTTGAATCAATAGATCAATAGATCAATAGATCAATAGATTATGGTTGGATAGGAAGGTGTTTGGATGGTAGTTTGATTTACTGATTTACTGCTTTAGTGTATGTAAAACATGACAATTTTAATACAAAATATGACTTGAATCAATAGATCAATAGATCAATAGATCAATAGATCAATAGATCAAGGGATGATAGCAGAGGGTGGTCTGGGAAGGACAGTTTGATTTACTGATTACTGATTTACTGATTTAACTGATTTACTGATTTTACTGATTTACTGCCTTTGGGTATGATATTATATCACTCTTTTAAGTTATAAATATAAAAACAATAAAAGTTTTTTGTTATACAAAATTTATGCACCATGACCATCAATAGATCATAATCAATTAGAACACTAGATCAATAAGATCCACGGCCAGGATAGGGAGGGGTAGTTTGAATTTACTGATGTTACTGATTTACTGCTTAGGGTTATGTAAATACAATTCTAAGTTATAAAGAACATAAAAAGAATTAACAGTTTGTTTTGTTATCAAAACATGACCTTGAATCACACCTAGATCAGTGATCAATAGATCAATAGCATCAATAGATCCGAGTGGATCACGATATAGGTCAATTAGATCACGGCTCCTGGTATGGGAGGGCTCAGTGTCATTTACTGATTTACTGATTTACTGCCTTTAGGGTATGCTCTCGGCGTAAAATATTTTCTATAATCTCTCTCCACATAAAAAGTATAACAGTCTCTCCTCTCTCTCTCTCACTATGAATATATCACATTTAGTGAACTCAATAGACTCAATATATGATCATGCAAGGATTTAGCGCAGGGTGTTGTTCTGGCTTACTCTCTCTCTTACTGATTTTATGCTTCTTAGCTGGTATGTCTACTTAATACAAATATTTTAAAGTTTATAAACACTTAAAAAAGTATGAAAGTTTTGTTTTGTTATACAAAATATGACATGAATCAATAGCTCAATAGATCAAATAGATCAAATAGATCAATAGATCATGGAAGGGCAGGGGAGGGTTATGGAGGACACCGTTTGAGTCTTACTCGATTTACTTGATTTACTGACTCTTTACTGCTTAGCGTTATGTAAACGTAAATTTGCAATGTTATAAACTTAAAAAGAATAAAAAAAATTTAATTTTTTTTTTTTTTTTAATTTTTTTTTTTTTTTTTTTTTTTTTTTTTTTTTTTTTTTTTTTTTTTTTTTTTTTTTTTTTTTTTTTTTTTTTTTTTTTCTGACATCAGAGTGATACATCATAAGAAAAGATGCCCATCCTATACCAAGTTTCGGTCGTTCTATGTTATATTTCTCAGTGTTTTGGGACGGCTGAGACCCTTCCACCTCTTCCGGTGTACGGGATTTAACCCTACCATATACTGATGTGTCCAGCCGCGTACCTTAGATGGAAAAGAATGTATATAAGTATTCAGTTTTTCTATGCAAATATTTGCAGGTTTAAGGGCGGCCGGAGACCCCCTTTTGGAATATGCTAGCATGCTATTTAAAACCCAATCCATGATGTGGGTACCTGTTATATGAAAGATGATCCGTTCGTCCGTTTTAGCCAAGCGAACGTCATACCCACGCTTTCTTAGGCGATGACAAGTTCTATGTTCAATATTCTTCCACATGCGCAGTTGGGGATCTGGAGACCCCCCTTTTGGAATACAATGTAATTTAACCATATTATGATGTGTGTACCTTATATGAAGCGGGATAGATATACACAAGTTTCGTCGTTCTATGTTAATATTTCAGGTTTTGGGGGCTGGAGACCCCCCTTTGGGGTGTACGGTTATTTAACTCCATATATGATGTGGGTACCTTATATGAAGGGTGTATACCAAGTTTCAGCCTTCTACGTCAATATCTCAGGTTTTGGGGGGCTGGAGACCCCCCCTTTGGGGTGTACGGTTATTTAACTCCATATATGATGTGGGTACCTTATATGAAGGGTGTATACCAAATTTCAACCTTCTATGACCATTTCCAGATTTTGGGGCTCAGCCCCATCACACGTTGGGCGTAGCGGTGCGGTGCGGTGCGGTGCGCTGCGGGGCCACAACCGGTGCGGGAATATACACGTCAATAAAAAAAATAATATTCGGTAATTAAACATTTATTTATTTATTTATTTATTTATTTATTAATTTATTAATTAATTAATTAATTAATTTATTAATTAATTTTTTTATTTATTTATTTTTTTTTTTATTATTTCGAAAAAAACCTTCGGTTTTTTTCGTCGATAAAAGGCAGGAAATTTACTTCCGGTTTTACTTCCGGTTTAGGGCGGTCGATCGTTTACTTCCGGTTTTACTTCCGGCCTGCAATATGTGTTTGTAACTACTAGCTTGTTCCCTTTAGTACGTAGGAAATGATGCCATATGATGTAGGGCTGTACTCTAAAACTCTCGGCATCGCAAGAAAGAGTGGTGTTGCTTTTGGGAAGAGAGTAAACACTTTTAGGGGGGCAGCTGCCCCCCTGCCCCCCCTGACGACGCCCATGGTATTATTCTTATTTATTATTTATTATAGGTTGACTGGGACATTCTAGAGGGGCCAATGCGGCTTCTTAATTATTAATTTTTATTGGTTGACTGGGACAGTCTAAAAAGACCATGAGGCTTCTTAAGTATTTTTCTTATTTATTATGGGTTGACTAGGACATTCAAGGGGAGTCAATGTGGCTTCTTAATTATTATTTTTAATGATTAATTAATATTGGTTGACTGGGACAGTGTAGATAGGCTCAGGCGGCTTCTTAAGTAATATTCTTGTTTATTATTTGATATTTATTATGAGTTGACTGGGACATTCTAGAAGAGCCAAGGTGGCTCCTTAATTATTTTATTTTATTGGTTGAGTGGGACAGTCTAAAAAAGACCATGTGGCTTCTTAAGTAATATTCTTATTTATTCTAGAGGCGTCAATGCTGTTTCTTAATTATTATTTTTAATTATGAATTATATATATTATTATTGATTTACTGGGACAGTCTAGATAGGCCTATGCTGCTTCTTAAGTATTATTCTTATTTATTATTTATTATGGGTTGACTGAGACATTCTAAAGTGGCCAATGCGGCTTCATAATTATTAATTTTTATTGGTTGACTGGGACAGTCTAAAAATTACCATGCGGCTTCTTAAGTATTATTCTTATTTATTATGGGTTGACTGGAACATTCTAGAGAGGTTAGTGAAGCTTCTTAATTATTATTCAGAATAATAGTTAAGAAGCTGCATTAACCCCTCTAGAACGTCCCAGTCAACCTATAATAAATTAGAAAATACTTAAGACCGTATGGTCCTTCTAGACTGCTCCCAGTCAACCAATAAAAATTAATAATTAAGAAGCCGCATTGGCCCCTCTAGAATGTCACAGTCAACATATAATAAATAATAAATAAGAATAATACAAATAATACATAAGAAGCCGTATGGGCCTATCTAGACTGCCCCAGTCAACCAATAATAATTAATAATTAAAAATAATAATTAAGAAGCCTCATTGACCCCTCTAGAATGTCCCAGTCAACTCATAATAAATTAGAATAATACTTAAGAAGCCGCATGGTCTTTTTAGACTGTCCCAGTCCAACCAATAAAAATTAAAAATTAAGAGCCACATTGGCCCTTCTAGATAGTCCCAGTCAACCCATAATAAATAATAGATAAGAATAATACTTAAGAAGCCGCATGGGCCTATCTAGACTGTACCAGTCAACCAATAATAATTAATAATTAAAAATAATATTTAAGCCACATTAAATCCCTCTAGAAGTCCCAGTCAACTCATTATAAATAAGAATATACTTAAGAAGCCGCATAGTCC
>JABUQX010065816.1:20000-29510 GCA_015478945.1 Trachelipus rathkii | reverse complement strand
AAGACTGGAAAAGGAGAAACTAATAGTATTAAGCATAGAAAAAGGTACGCGTTGTGTTTTCGAAGTAATAGTTTGTGAAAACTTGTAAAAGTAGAGAGAGATTAACGAATTTTTATTTAAAGCATTGAAAAAAAACGAAACTTTTGTCTCATTTAGATGTTGGAGAAAGATCCGAGTATAGGAATTGCTTGAAGGGCATCCTCCTAGTATTAGATATTGTTGCTTGGTTAAGTAATGAAACACGTAATATAGTCATCGGCATAAGAGTATATAGGGGCGGAAATGACAGAGTTGTCATTAATGAACAGCGGATAGAAAAAAATCTTAAGGATAATGGTGACAGGAAAGGATAGAGATACTGTGTCAACAAAGCCTGAGTGGGTTACCTCTTATGACCCCAGCTCTTTAGTCGAGATGAAAATGGGGAGAAAAGGAAACAGCCTGAAAGCACAGAATAGCACAATACTTCGTAGTAAACACATTGTCCAGTATTAGCAGAAGCAGAAAGAAAGCAAAGAAACTGGCATCTCACATATCGTGTGCAAAAGGTGATGTCTTTGGCACAAATGAAGATAATAGAGCGGTAGGTCGATCTAGCTGGGCCCATCATGACTAATATCCAAAGTGACGCACTGGCACAGCGGAAATGGACCATGTCGCGCAGGTCTTGCCAGTTAATAATGGATGCTGGGCCTCATTTTAGAGATGATTTGTGGTTATAACAAGAAATAGACAGTGGGTACAAAAAGAAAGAGAATAATGGTGCACATAAGAGAATGTTGGCAGAAGCCGAAATTAGTTGGTCAAATATAAAGTATTTTCTTGCTTAGAGCAAATTTATGAAGTAGAATAAAGTTTATAGTTTTGCGTCAGAAACAGACCCGAGGATAAGAAAATACCAAAAAGCCAAGAAAGCAATGCAGCCTGCTTCGTCACTTTATTTTAGACGGTGTTGAACTCTGATGGAGAGATGGCAGAATGACAGAGGAGCCTGAGCTACCAGCTCGAGATTGCAGACAGACCAAGCAGTGACGGAGTCTCAGTGTGATTCTGCTCCACAGACAAAGATTTATACAATAGCTTTTGAGACTTGAGTCAGGATCATGGTTCTTGGACATGAAATACAGCATGTGGAAAGACACGATAATAATTAATATTGCACCATCTCGTCTTTTTATAGTTGATCTTTTCCACATTGCTGTTTAGGTGTATTTGTATTAAATTATGATCTGATAAGTCAGATACTTCTTGTTCTTCATCTTTAATCATTGAATGGAAGTGTCTACTCATAGCTTTATTAGTCAGTGTGAAATTTATAACACTTCTTGAGTTATTTATCTGCTATGTGTATAATCCTCTGCACTCTTCACTAGAATTTAGTAATTTCAGCTCGAACACATCTATCCATTCTTGTACCATCTCTCCTTGTTTATCAAGTGGTTGATTCCCTAGCCTTGGTATATGCCCATTGAAGTCTCCTAAAATCATAAAATTGTTTTTACTTTCATCTCGTAGTAATGTTTCACATTCTTTTCTTATTTTGGTATTTTTCTTTTTATCCTCGGGTCTGTTTCCTGTTGCAAAATATAATAATACAAATTTATATTCTACTTCATAAAATTTTACTCTAAAATATAAAAAAATCACTATGTTTGTTAACTAATTTTTCAACTTCTATCTGCTTATTCATCTTATATATTACCATTATTCCTCTTTCTTTTTTGTACCCTTTGTCTCTATTTCTTGTTATATTGCACAAATCATCTCTAAGTGAAAATTTATCCATTGTTAACTGTGTTTCAACTAAGACTACTAAATTATTTTCCTTATTTACTAATAGTTCGATTTCAGCTAATTTTGTATGTGTCAGTCCTTGGATATTAATCATATTTAGTGTTAGCCTAAGGTCGTTTACCATTTTATCTTTCCTATTATCTTCATTTGAGCCTGCCGAAAATTTCCATCCTCCCATATTTTACCTTGTTTTATGTAGATACCAGTTTCTCCATTTTATTTCCTTTCCTGTAGCACTTTTCTAAGCAAATTTCCTGCTTCTCTCTCTCTCTTTTTCTCTGGTCTGGATTAATGTATATTCTCTGAAAGTGTGTGCTATTTCTTAATGCTTTCGCTTTCTTCAGAATGTTTCCCTTTTTCTCCCCCATTTTCATCTCGACTAAAAGGGGGTCTAGGTTTCATAAGGAGATTAGATTCCTAGCCTTGTTGTCTTAACCCACTCAAACTTTGTTATTCCTATTTCCCGAAATATCTCAGAGCTAATTTCTCTGTCTTTTGCTTCAGTTTGCTCCTGGTTTATGTCCTTTTCCTTTAAATTATATATCACAAGGTTGTTTTTTCTCTTTATTTTGTCTTCTATTTTAAACATTTCTTCTTTAGTCATTTCTATAAGCTGCTTCATATCTATTATGGATTTCTCATTTTCTTCTTTTTCTCTTCTCAGTTTTCCTATTTACTTGCAATTCTTTTATCGTGTCTACATAGGTCATTAACAATTTTGATAGGGCCTTTTTGACTTCTTTCCTTAGATTGCTGATTTCTTGTGGATTCTCCATTCAGTTTTGGCAAGTCCACGGTATGGTTTTCTAATCAGTTAATATTTTATATTGATTTTTATTAACATCAATTTCGTGTAGCATGAAACCATTCTGTACAATGTTCACATTCAATATTCTCCGGTTTACGGTATGTTACGGTTACATTTCCCACACTTATACTTTGTAGCTGAGGTATTCATAATTCGGTTATATTTGTTTATTCTTCTATATTATTCCTTAAATTTATTTTATATATATATATATATATATTAGATATATATAGAGGTATATATATATATATATATATATATATATATGGTAGCATATATATATATATATATATATATAGTAAAGAAAGAGCAGCAGCAGTAGCAGTACTGGTTGTTACAGCATATATATATATATATATATATATATATATATATATATATATATATATATATATATATATATATATATATATATATATATATATATATATATATATTTATTATATATATATATATATATATATAAGTTAAGATAAAGATATTATTTTTTTTTTATATATTTATATTTATATATATTTTTATATATATTTATACTATATATATATATATATATATATAATTTTAACTAATTTTGATCAACATGTCTCTGTTATCTAACACGAGTCTCTTTCTTTACGTCAACACTTCAACTTATGGTGTAACGTTGAAAAGGAAGATGGTTTTTACTTCATGGAAGAAGTCTAATTAAAATCTAAAGAGGGAACATAGTCTTTCCTTCGCCGAAAGTCTTAAAACCTAATTTAAACATAGTCTTATGAAAGGGAACATAGTCTTTTTGCATTGAAGTGAACGGATAGTGTAAGAAAATTAACGTAGTTTCTCTTTCGGGAAGGGAGTCTTAAAAGAAATAAGGGAACATAGCCTTTCCTTCAACGAAGGAACTCTAATAAATTCTAAGGGAACATGGCCTTTCCTTTATTTATTTTATATATATTCGTGGTTTAGCCTTTAAGAAAGAAAACATAGTCTCTTCTGCCATGAAAATAGCATTTTATTTATTTATTATAAGGTCGTGGTAAAGCCTTAACATCGGCACCATAGTAAAGTAAAGTAAAGGATGGGCGTGGTAAAGCCTTAACATCGGCACCACTTAATCCCATTTGTAGCAAAGCACACCACAAATGTACTCATTAACGTCTGAGTGCGACGAAGCTTGAGTTAATACAGAATAGCTCACATTCTCTCGCTCCAACCCAGACTCGAACCTGGGCCCCTTCGCTTGCTAGGCGAATGCTCTACCACTGAGCTAGGAACTTCCATAATGTATGAAAGGAACATAGTCTTCACTTCAAGAAAAAAGTCTTATTTAAATCTAGAGAGGAACATAGTCTTTCCTTCGACGATAGTCTTAAAATCTAAGTCATAGAACATAGTCTTTCCTGTCTTGGAAGAAGTCTTAAAATTTATGAAAGGGAACATGGCTTTTTCTGCATTGAAATGAACGAATAATGTAAGAAAATGAACATAGTCTCCCCTTCGAGAAGAGTCTTCTAAAAAATTTAAGGGAACATAGTTTTTCCTTCAACGAGGGAGTTCTAATAAAATTTTAGGGAACATAGTCTTTCTTTCAACGAAGGAGTTTTAAAGTCTGAGAAAGGAGCCTAGTTTTTTCTACGAGGAAAATGTCTTAAAGTTTATAAAGGAAAACATAGACTTTTCTGCAGTGATAATATTGCATAATGTAAGAAAGGAACATAGTCTTTACTTCAAGAAAGAAGTCTAATTAAAATCTAGAAAGTCTTAAAATCTAAGGAAGGTATATAGTCTTTCCTTTCTTGGAAGAAGTCTTAAAATTTATGAAAGGGAACATAGTCTTTTCTGCACTGAAGCGAACAGATAATGTAAGAAAATGAACATAGTGTCTCCTTCGAGGAGAGTCTTCAAAAAATTTAAGGGAACATAGTTTTTCCTTTAACGAGGGAGTTCTAAAAGGTAAAAGGTAAAGGATGGGCGTGGTAAAGCCTTAACATCGGCACCACTTAATCCCATTTGTAGCAAAGCACACCACAAATGTACTCATTAACGTCTGAGTGCGACGAAGCTTGAGTTAATACGAATAGCTCACATTCTCTCGCTCCAACCCAGACTCGAACCTGGGCCCCTTCGCTTGCTAGGCGAATGCTCTACCACTGAGCTAGTTCTAATAGAATTTAAGGGAACATAGTCTTTCCTTCAGCGAAGGAGTTTTAAAATCTCAGAAAGGGGCATAGCTTTTCCTACGAGGAAAAAGTCTCAAAGTTTATGAAGGAAAACATAGACCGTTTTCGTTTTTATCATTCGTGCTTACGCTCAATAAGAAATGCTTACCCAGTTTTAGCAGGAATTTCGTGAATAAACGAACGCGATTTCTCATAAAAGTTACTTTTATTTACAAACATTTGGAATCAGCTGTTGTAATGGACCACGTGGTTTTGGAATAAACATAAATAAAAAAATAATAAATGGTTTATATTACAAATGATTGATCATCCATTGTGATAGAGTTTATTGATTTGGAAGAAATTAGATTTAAAGCTAATTTTATTGAATGAAACATTCATCAAACCAAACGGGCCTACTACGCCGCCATCTTGCTTGTTTACATTTTTTCGTAAGAACGTGTTTAAACTCGACAATCACGGGAAATAGCAGCCTTACAGAATTAAGGAAATTCCTTACATTTGGTGAGCATTTTTCACGATTTTGCGCAAAGTTTGACAAATACGAACGCAAATTCGAGCATTTCTTACGTTTCGTACGGCACCTCACCTCTAAGACTTGGAGTGCGGACAGAAAAACCATACTCCACTTTTACATCATGCTGGTGCGGCCTAAACTGGACTATGGTTGTGTCATATATGGGCAGACCTTCCAGTCCTACCTTCGCCTTCTTACTCCATTCAGACTGAAGGTCTGCGAATTGCCACGGGTGCATTCCGTTCCTCTCCGAGGGAGAGCCTGGAGGTAGAGGCCGGGGTGATGCCCCTATCCCTGTGGAGGGAAGCAGCTTCTTGTGCTCGCTGTTCATCCGTCTTCAGGTTCCTATCTCATTGGCCTTGACACCTATAATAGAGAGCGTCCGTCACAACCCTTATTATTGGCTGTTTGCTGGGGTTGTTTCTTCCATCTTCGTTTTCCCCGACCTTCCTCAGCAAGCGGTCATGCAATATAATTTTACCTCTACCCATTCACAGTGGGTTTATCCGCCTCCTGCTCTCTACAGTCTTTGGGTAAGTCGGAGGCACATCCGGTGCAGTTGAGGGATTCCTTTGTGTCTTACGCGGAGGTCCATAGCGACTCTATAGCGGTTTACACCGAGATCGGTTCCCAAGACGGAGGAGGGGTGGGAGCTTCACGTCTGTCGTTGTCCGACAATCACTGTCTCCCACACCCTTCCACCCTATTTGTCTGTTTTTTTTTTCAGCTGAACTGATAGCAATGTCCATGGCGGTGAACAGAATCAGTACCTTCGCCCGTGGGGGTAATTATACCATCTTTTCCGATTCACGGAGCGCTCTCCAGTCGTTGCTTGATCGGTCAACCCGTAACCCTTTAGTCTGTGTCATTCAACAGTCCCTCTGCTTGTTACCTGTGCAACCACAACATTGAGTTTGCGCGAGTTCCCTCCCATCGTGGGTGTTTCCTGGTAAGAACGGGCGAAGGGGAAGCCAATTAGGTGGCTGCCCACGGGTGTCGTGTGCCAAAACTCAACCCACATAACGCGTCCTCCTACTAGTGCGCTGGTGCCATTTCCCTGCTACAGATTTCTCTATCTCTTTGTGTCGGGGCTTTCTCTCTGGCTGGCAGTCATGTTGGGGGCGGAGGATGCTCGTGGCCCCAAACTTCGGAATGTCAAATTTTAAATGAATGAGTCACAGGAGATTTTACTCTCCATCAGCGGGATTCGAACATTGGACTCCGCGTCGCAGAGTTTAAAATAACCGGACGCTCTAACCACTAGGCCATCCACGTCCCCAAAAAAGAACGCTTCTAGTAGGAGGAGTCGCCTTCTGGAAGTGGTCCTGGCTCGATTGCGTCTGGGTCATACAAATCTTACCCATGGATTTCTCATGTCGGGGGGGATCCCCCGACCTGCTCATTTTGCTCCTCCAGTTGTCCTCTCACAATCGTTCATCTTTGGGGCATTGCGTTGCCATACTCGACCCTTAGAAGCAACTTCTTTCCTGACGTGCTCACTATACCTCTTCGGCATCGCCTTCAGCACATCTTATTCGAACTTCATCTCATTCTTCGTGTGATCGATTTTCTGCCTTCCTATTGGAACTGAACATCTTGTATAAGATCTAACCATCTCAGCCTTGTTCCTCTTTCGTTCTGTTAAGGATTTCCCCTGTTGTTAGTTTACTAACACAGTATAGCCGCATTCTTGTGTGCTTTGGAGATCCCTGTGCATCCATCAATATAAAAAAAAAAAAAAAAAAAAAAAAAAAAAAAAAAAAAAAAAATATATATTTTTATTATTATTATATAAATTAAATATTATATATATATTATATATATATATATATAAAATATATATATAATATATATATATATATTATATATATATATATATAATATATATATAATTATATATATATATTATAATATATTATATAATATATATATATATATATATAATTATATTTATACAATAAAATATATATACTGTATATATATATATATATATATATATAATATATTATATATATATATATAATATATATATATATTATATATATATATATATTACATATATATGATATATATATATTATAATATATATATATATATATATATATATATATATATATATATATATATATAAATATATATATATATTATATATATCTGTGTTAATCTCTATATTTATATAATATATATATATATATATATATAATATATATATATATATATATATATAATATATATATATAGAGAGAGAGAAGATGAGAGGAGAGAGAGAGAGAGGAGAGAGAGAGAGAGAACACGCATACCTCGAAAGGTTGGGAATTAACCTTCCATTTTTAATGGTCGCACCCTTTCTCTTTGCGTTCATTTCTTTCAACACTCCCCCCCAGACAACTGTTTACTGCCACAATTTATGAACATATCATATAACAAATACTTAAAGTACCCACTTTTTCTAGACACACTTACAGACATCCCTATGCTTCATAATCTCCTCGTGTGGTGGGGTAGAAGAATTGCCTAACACTGTATGTCTTGGGCGTGTAAATAGAAAGGACATAGGGACTGTGGTAGTTGGCGTTGGTTTCCACTGCCTTTTAATCTCTTGCTAGGAATGCTAATGCATTGCACTCGGAGAACGTCATGAGGTCGCCGTAACAAGACGGCCTTCTATTTTTCAGCGAAAATGTATGAATCGTTTTATGGGTACATGGAATGTCAAAGAGGAATAAATGTGAGGAGAAGAGGAGAGAGGTAATGGATGTATTTAGAAAGGACAAATTTTATTTGCTCGCTGTGACTGAAACAAAGATGAAAGGAAACGGTGAAAATGAGTGGTGTGGTGTGCAATGTGTTTGTGTGTGCTGGTGTGGAAAGGAATGAGAGGGGGAGAGAAGGAGTTGCAATTTTGATGAGTGACTTGTGGTACAGAAGCTATGGTAGACTTTTGTGTGCGTGAGTCCTAGAATTCTAAATGGTTAAATTTAAGTTTTGAAAAAGGTCAAGTATGTGTGGTTCGTGACGTATGGTCCATCTGAGGGAGACGTTGAAGAGAGTAGATTTTTGGGATAAATCTGAATGATGTTTTGGATTGGGTGAGTAGGAGCTTCAGATTTGATAGTGTTGGGGGACCTGAATGTTTGGATAGGTGATCAAAAAAAAGGGATGGTATACAGGCCTGGTTTTTGGGGTGTTGGGATATAAAAATGAGAATGGTAGGCAAGGTGATTTACTTGTCTGTGAGGAGAGAGGTATGTGTGCGTAAGTAATACTTTCTTTAAACACAAGAGTATCCATAGGTATACTAGAGTTGGTGTAGGTAGAGATGGGTAATCGAAGATGAAAAGTATGATTGATTTTGTGTGAGAAGGAGATGTTGAGTATGTGTTGGATGTTAAATCAGTGAAGGGTTTAAGGAATGGGATATCGGATCATTATGATGTTCTATGTAAAAAGTTAGTGGGTTCTTGGATGGAGAGGAAAGGTGATACGGAAGGAAGTGGGTAAATTAAGAGTGAGAAGTTAAGTGAAACCAGGTAATAAGGATAAGTTATGTAAGAGGCTCGTCAAGTAATCAGTTGGAATGTGCAAAAGTTCGAAACTGAAACAAATCTGGGAGCGGCACATGGATGGAAGCAATTGTTAGCAGTGCAAAGGAAGTATGTATGGAATGTGCTAAAGTAGGAAGTAAGAATGTTAACAGTGAGTGATGGAATGAAGAGGTAATGCAAGCTGTTAAAAGTAAAATAGAAGCTGCTGGTTGAATGTACTAAAAGCAATGATGAAGTTTCAAGAAAGATGCTTAGAATTATATAAGGAGGAAAGAAGAAATACTAAAAGGTGCTACGTAGGAGAAAAGAAGAGATAAATTGAACAGTTTGGAAGGAGGAATGGGGACTTACAATTAGGAAGCTTTCCTGGAAGGAAGCGCGAAAGGATTAAGAATGAGAATAAAGGGAATCTGCTTAAAATATGAATAGGGATGGTGTTTTGTAACTGATGAAATGGATCTGACGGGAGTGTGGAAAGAACACTTCGCAAATCTGCATAACATTGGCAGTAATGAAGAGGTGATAGTGAATGTGTGTGGGCTTGATTGTGCTGCAAGAGGAATAGGTATTTTGGGGTAGGTCATTTGCAAGGAAGAGGTAATGGCTAGAGTGGAGAAAGTTGAAGTGGTAATCTGCAGGTATAGATGAATAACTGGTGAAATGATCAAGAACGGGAGCGAGATGGTG
>JABUQX010065816.1:10000-12500 GCA_015478945.1 Trachelipus rathkii | reverse complement strand
TCCATTTCAGAAACATATATTTTACACTTTACTTGTATTCTATGATGTACGTGATTATTGTACATGTACTAATAGTATATTATTTATCTTTAATAATAAATATGACACCGTTGATGTGTTTTGAAAACCCTCGAACTGGTTTACGTAATTGCCCAAATTAGTGTAATATTGTCGAATAAACCATTAAATTTGTTAAATAGGAATCAAATTTATCGTAGCCGTTTGAATGTTTGTTGAATTATAAACCATTCTGCCGAACTATTATGTCAGAATGCTGAATGTATAATCAATCACCGAAAGGTTTTGCACAAACGCGAATTACTGTGACAATGGCCGAATTTTAACCTTAATGTTGAAAATCTAGTAATCATTGGTGATTTTACTCTTTACATTGTTGAATTTTGATTGTATTTGACGATTAACCAACAGGATTGTTGAACATTAAGGTACAAATATTGAATTTGGAAATCTTTTATCGAATATCTATGAAATCTATCGCATCTCAATCGAAAAAAGGCACCTTTTTTCGATTGAGATGCAATAGATTTCATAGATATTCGATAAAAGATTTCCAAATTCAATATTTGTACCTTAATGTTCAACAATCCTGTTGGTTAATCGTCAAATACAATCAAAATTCAACAATGTAAAGAGTAAAATCACCAATGATTACTAGATTTTCAACATTAAGGTTAAAATTCGGCCATTGTCACAGTAATTCGCGTTTGTGCGAATAATAGTGCGCGTTTCTTACCTGGAAGCTGTCTTAGGATTCATCATGTGATAGCAAGCCTCCGTGCACCCAGACGCCACTATATATATAGTAATATATTTATATACTAATAAAAATATATTATATATATATATTTTTTATAATATATATATATATATATATATATATA
The DNA here is from genome assembly GCA_015478945.1 of Trachelipus rathkii. Classification (NCBI taxonomy): domain Eukaryota; kingdom Metazoa; phylum Arthropoda; class Malacostraca; order Isopoda; family Trachelipodidae; genus Trachelipus; species Trachelipus rathkii. Next base: position 11,598 of record JABUQX010065816.1, on the reverse strand, counting down.
TATATATATATATATATATATATAAATATATATATATATATTATATAATAATAAATATATATAATATATATATATATATTATAGTATATATATATATATATAATATATATATATATATATATATATATAATATATATATATATAGATAGATACATATATATATATATATCAGAGGCGACTCCACTGCACTCGTGCTACTCTGTCAGCACGAGGTTAACATTTAATAGAAACGTAAATCTATTTTTGCAAAAATTTCGTTGATGTTACGTTAATTTTTTTAAAAAATTCTCTTATTTTTTTTGCGAAAATTGGTCAAATTAAAGAAAATTATTATGCAAAATTAAAACGAAAAAGGTAAGAATAAACCGCTATTAAAATAACGCTTTTAACCCATTAAAAATGGCGGCCAGTTCATGCCATAAATTCGGAATGCGGAGCGCCATCTGTGGATTTAGATTGATTTTAAATATTAAAGTAATCCTGGAATCGAACTACAGAAAACGTTAAAAAAAGAAAACGGTTTAGAATGGAAGAAACTTATAGTTATATATATATATATCAATATTTTAATTATATATTTATTATATTTATATTATTTTTAAATAATTTAATATATATATATATATATAAATATATATATATACTAATATAATATATAGTATATTTATATATATTATATATATAATATACTATATATAATATATATATATATATATATATATATATATATATAATAATATATATATATATATATATATATATACAGAGGATGGGCACGCGTTACTCAAAAAAGTAGTTCCGTTTTCGTTATTCCGTTTCTTTGAAAGGAAAATTAACGAAGTGCCGTTACTCCCGTTACTCCGTTACTTTTAGCATTTTGACTATGACATTAATTACGGTATCTTATGTAATTTATTGGTTTGTTTTTTGTATATTAAATTTTCAACATTTTCATGATTATTTTTAAAAAACATACCCTCATGTAAGGACCCTAACGCACTCAAGAACTACATCCTTTTAATCCACCACTATTTTTAATAATTAGCACCAGCCACCTCCTGCCATTCACCAACTTTCCTGCTTCACTCTACAATCATCCGTTTCCCTTTTAATCCTCCAAACATATATACTAAATATTTAAACCCTGAACTCTAACACTTGTTCCAGCTGCCTCACCAATATAACATTAATTTCACACCGAGGGACTGTCACCTCACTTTCACAACCCATAACCTTACTCATTATCTACGTCACATTCCAAATATCTCACTTTTACACACACTGCCACAATATCTCTCTACCAAATTCCTCTCCAAAACTCTCCAGATTCGCTTACACAAAATCAAATCAGCCGCACTTATAATAGGTAAGGCACCTCCACTTCTCTCCATTCTTCATCATTCTAACACCATCCCCTGCGACCCCCACCTCTAATTCTTTCATAACCCCATCCATTTGCAAATTGAATAACCAAGAAGACATAACACATCCCAGCCTCACTCTGCTACTTAATATTTAAAACAATTCACTTTCAACTCTATTTTATTCTGACACACGCTTCACTATCGTTCCATAACATTTACCTTTGATTTTCCATG
>JABUQX010065816.1:0-5000 GCA_015478945.1 Trachelipus rathkii | reverse complement strand
ACGGATAATAAATATAATATTACTAGTTATACGGTTTTAACATTAGTAGTAGTAATACTAAGAATAAACTATCAATAATAATAATAATAAAATAATAATAATAATAATAATAATAATAATAATAATAATAATAATAATAATAATAATAATAATAATAATAATAATAATAATAATAATGGTTTGTAATACTTTTTGTATGTCATAAAGCAGGGATCTCCAAACTTTTTTTTATGTAGGGCAACATTGTAAATAATTTTGGTCCTTGTGGGCCAATGGGACATATATATATATATATATATATATATATATATATATATATATATATATATATATACTATATATATATATATATATATATATATATATATATAATATATATATATATATAGCCTTCAATGACTCAACTCTCCATTCTTCTACTCATTTTTCAACTGTGCTCCCTCGTTGTATCTAGAGTTGGCCATCTCATCTACGGCTTTCTGATTCAATTCTTGCCGATTTGTCGTTGGATTTCTCAGTGGATAAACCTAATCTTGGGAAGTTCAAACTCTTCTGGGAAAACTAACTTCTTCATATCGTCCTCTCTAAAATCACCTCCCAACCTTCCTATCCCCTTTGACGGCTCTAATGTCTTACCAGTAAACAACATAAACATTCTTGGACTAAACATAAATAGTAGAATTGTCTTGGAGACCTCACATCACATCGGTTGGTAAAATGGCCTCAAAAAAGCTGGGAATTCTGTTCTGGGAATTTTTTTCTTCTGCTCAAATACTCCAGTTATATAAAGGTCTTATTCGCCCCTGTATGGAATACTGTTCCCCACATTTGGGTGGATCCGGTTCCACCCTCCATTTGGGATAAGGTTGAAGCTAAGGCTAAAGAGGCTTAAACTCTCCCATAATTTTCTGACTCCCTTGACCCTTTTTCTCTGCGACGTGACGTTGGTGCCCTATCTCTTTTCTATTGGTATTACAACGGCAGGTTCTCGAGAGAATTGACCTCTCGCATTCCTCCACCACTGTGTTGCCCTCGTAACACAAGAAGTGCCTTGTTCTCTCATGAAAATTGTGTGAATATTGGAGACTCAAGGATCACTCGTTGTGGTACCTCCTTCTTTCCAGTCACATCTGTTTTGTGGAACTTCTTGGCCTTCTTCCTATTTTCCCTGCAATATTCAATTTCCTCTATTTAAGTCCAGCGTCTGCGCCCACCTGAGGGAATTGCGTTAGGCAATTAGGACAGGGTGGGTTTACTTCCATTTATTTTAATTTGTTTTTTTTCTTTTGTAATTTTTTTTATTTATTTTTTTCCCCTTCCTTTTGAAAAGGGCCCTGCCCGTGAGTGGTGGTTTCATTTGTTAAAAAAAAAAAAAAAAAAAAAAAAATTTTTTAACGTTTAAAAAACAATTATAAAATTTAATGGCAATCTCGAATTCGCTTTGAGAGGACATTATAGTTCATACTGTATGTCAAATCTTCAGTTCCGCGGGCTGAATTGGAATGAGGCGAAGGGCCTGATTTGGCACGCAGGGTTTGTTCTATACTACGTATGTCTTAAACCAAAGAAACATGTGAATAACACAATTTATTTAATATATACATTCCAATAACAATTACAGTAATAGTAAATAGACTCTTACTCTCAAGTTTAGGCCACATCAGGGATGTTACTCTCACAGAACGGTATACATTTTATAATATTTGTTATCTCACAATATTAAAATTATTTACAAACCTCTTAGTGATGTGTTAGGACGATAATTTATTATTGTTCATATCCGTATTATTATTATTATTATTATTATTATTATTATTATTATTATTATTATTATTATTATTATTATTATTATTATTATTATTATTATTATTATTATTTTTATTCCACGAAACCTTGTATGGCGTTATGATAGTAAATGGCTGTAACTTTCAAAGGGGCACCATAGGACTCATGTTAATATAGAAGTTTTTTAGATTTGTTGATGGATTCACCATATAATCCCTTCAAGTGGTCCCACATGTTACGGCGGAACACCCTTGTATATATATATATCATATATATATAGTATATATATATATTATATATATATATATATATATATATATATATATATATATATAATATATATATATATATATATTCCCTTTTTAAACAACAAAATGAATCCTTCCATTTATATTGTGTAGCTGTGATGAACACTCATTAAAGCCAGTGTCTTTAGTCTTTTCGCCCGTGATATAATGAGAAAATTTATGAAACCTTGGAACTACGTGAAATATTATATATGGAGTGCGCGATACTGGGAGTAAAATTGGATTGCTAGAATCCGTATCGATCGAAATAGATTTCTGTATTGACATGAAAATTTAAGTTTAAAATTTGTGAAATTTTATGATATCTTGAAAACATTTATTTGGTAAAGAATGGATGGTGCTCAAGAACTTGCTCTCAAACTGGTTTGAAAAATCATTCAGGGAATTAAATATTTTTTAAAAGTATAATAATAAATTATAATTTTTTTAAAAGTAGAAAAAAAATATATACATTATTACAAATTTTCCAAAATATATTTTTTTTTGGAAAAAGTGAAATAATTGATCTACCCATAATTTTTTTTATACTTGTTTGTCAACATACCAAATTTTCAGGGCATATGACATTCGGGCCAATTTGACCACCTTTTTTATTTAGATAATCTTTTTGTTATACTCCAAAAAAAAAAACTTTTCAAAATTTCCCCCAAAATTTTTTTTTGAAAATTTGTAGGTAATAGACCCATCTATGTATATTTCAAGTTTTAAGTCATTTCGAAAAAAAATTGTATAAGTTGAAGCGAAAAAAGTCAAAAAATAGTTTTTGAAAAAGAAAATACTGAAAAACATATGACCTACAGACCACCAGAAAAACACCAAGAAAACACGTTTTAGAGGTCAGAATAAGCTAAGCTGCGGTTTTGCTTTTTTCGCCATTTTCAAAATTGCCTTGAAAATTAAATCAAACCGTTTTTAAGATTAAGGAAATTGGGGCTCAGCCCGAAGGCCATATTGGACTCTGCCCTTTCAACAGGACCACTAAGCCATAAAAAATCTTCTATATTACAAACAGGTTTCCCTCCTATCTATTAATATTTACTCTTCATTTGCTTTGATTATTATTTTTTTATTCTTCAAGATTAAAGTCAACAACACTTAAATGTTGATAGTTTAAATAATTTCGAGATGGGGTATTAAGACCACACAAATTAACTTCCCCCAATGGGAACACTATGGCCTATATATATATATAATATATATATATATATAATATATATATATAATAATTATATAATATAAGTATATATATATATATATATATAATATATATATATATATATATATATTATAATATATATAATAATATATATATAATATATTTATATTGCATAATTCCAGAAAAAGGCAAAGAGGAATTATCTCGAAAAGTAGTGACAACTTAAAAGAAAAAACCAATACATAATTTGAATTCAGCGGATAAAGCCTTATTACCCAGAGTGCAGGGTGCGGGATTTTTTGCGATTTTGAGAAAAAACTTCAATTTTTTGATATCTTTGGATTTTTTGGATTTTTTTTGGAGAATCGTGACGTCACGCGAAATATTAATTTGTAAACAAACTTTTTTTTTTAAGGCGATTAAGCATTCAATTTTTAACCATAGGCAATATATCTGAGTTCAAAATCTTGTTAAAATAGTGCTTATAGACTATGACACAATGAAACCGCAAACAAGATAAAAGAGTGTTATTTGTAATAATGATAATATATTATTACATCAGAAATAAAGAAACTCTTTGAAACATGATCTTGTTGTTGACCATTTTATAGTGTTCAAATTTGAAAAAATAGGAGCCTTGCCATGATATTATGATTCTAATTTTTTATTTCTATTGAATATTAAATCACTTAAATATCAAAAAAAAACTAAAAAATATATATAAAAACAAATAATTAAAAAAAAAATATTATATAATATATATATATCATATATATATACTATATAATATATATATATATATATATAATTATATATTATTAATTATATATATATATATATATATATAATATATATATATATATATATATATTATATATATGATATATATATATATATATATATATATATATATATATTATAATATATATATATATATATTTTGGAGCAAAAAATCAAGTGAAAAAATCAGTTGAAAAAATCAATTGATCTTTTCCGTGCCATTCCCTGCCAGAGTTTGTAAAAAAAAAAAGAAAAAAAAAAGACAAAAAGAAAATATTATTATTACAGCCTTATGTAAGTCGTTTTTCATCAGATTTATAAACTTAGACGATACACCCTAGCCTATATGCTACCGATATAGATTATTATATATATATAATATACTTATACATATACACTATAAACACATAATATATATATATATTATATTATATATATTATATATTATAATAGTATATATATATATATATATATATATATATATATATATATATAATATATATATATATATATCAAGCGGATTTATATGTTTGGATTTTTTGGGAAAAAAATCAAATTTATTTAATAGGGATTTTTTGGATTTTTTTGGGAATCGTGACGTCACGCGAAATAATTTTAAACCAAACTTCTTTTTTAAGTTCGATTAAAAAGAGAGTTTATGTAATTAATAATAATATATTTACATCGAAAAATAAAAGAAAACATGTTCGGAAACATGATGCTTTTGTTGACATTTTTTATAGTGTAGAAATTTGAAAACAGAGTAGCCTTGCTATAATATTATTATTCTAATTATTTCTATTGAAATTAAATCACTTTAATATAACCATAAAAAAAATTAATATAATATATTATAAAAAAAAAAACAATCAAAAAAAGCAAAAAATCATGATTTTTTGGAGCAAAAAAAATCAAGTGAAAAATCAGCTGAACAAATCAATTGATTTTTCCGTGCCATCCCTGATATATAT
>JABUQX010065815.1:2500-7500 GCA_015478945.1 Trachelipus rathkii | reverse complement strand
TAAAATAAGAATAACAATGGTTGGCCAATTCACCCCATCATCAATTTTTATTGAGGGGGATGAATCGGGCCAGGTTAGGCCCAGCGATTTAACCACTATGCACTGGTTGGAACAAAAATTTAGTGTGCCAGTTTAAAGCTAACATTACTCAACTGTATACACTGAAAAAAATATATAATTAAAAATATATCCCATAACTTTTCATTTAAAACAAAGTTAAAAAAAAAACTCGCATGGTTCAAAGTGTGTGAAATTCTATTTAGGAGATTTTTATACACTAATACTTATATTTTTTTAATAATATAAAAACTCCTAGAATTAAAGAAATCTAAATTAAAACTTGTAGTACTACCACGATGAGCAAAATAATTTTTTTTTTATTTTAGTCACCCCGCCCGACGCTATTTAACAGACTGCCGGAATATCCGGTATCCGGCTAATTTCACTAATCCGATATCCGCGCCGGATATCCGGTAACTTCCAGCGATATTCCCGGTTATCCGGCTAATCCGGCTAATTCACTATCCGGCATATCACTATAATAATATATAATATTATATATATAGTATATATTATATAATTAATATATATATTTATATATATATATATATATATAATATATATTATAATATTATATATATATATATATAATATATATATATATATATATATATAATTTTTATTAAATAATACTTATATATATAGAGCCGTAGCCAGAAAACGTTTAGGGAGATTATTGAGTATTAAGAATATATATATATATATATTATATATATATATATATATATACTATTATTATATATATTATATATATATATAATATATATATATATATATATACTATTATATAAGATATATATATATATATATATATATATATAATATAGTATATATATATTATATATATGTATATTATATATATATATATAATAATATATATATAGTATATATATATAGATATATATATATATATATATATTATATATATAATATATATATATATATATATATATATATATAATAATCATTATATAATATATTATATATATATATAGCATATATAGTATGGCGGATGCAGGAAGAAAAATGAAACTTATATAGTTGCCAAATACAGAGTTTTTAAGAGTTTGTTAGTAGAAAAACTGGAAAAAATACATCAATCGATAGATAATGAAGTAAAGTAATTCTAATTACCCATAATTACCAACGTATTAAAAACTTACATTTTTTCTAAAGAGTTATATGGGTTTTCGTTTTCATATTGGTTTGAAGTCAACTAGCTGCGTTTTTATACAGCTAACTTCTTCTGATAGTATTTACGCTGGAACTCACAGTAAGTCGTAAGCATTTGGCGGCTGCAAAATTCTGTTAAATAAATATAGGAAGGTGCTGCCACGTTTGATATTCGGCGTGTAGAAAGCAACATCAAAAACAATGTAGGAAAATGAAAATAAATATTATAGCAATTTTTAAGATCTATAATTTTTCTCTGTGGAACCCGATGGACTTACCTTTTAAAAGGTAAAAATCTGCATGGAGGAAATTTTGGAGACCTGATTAAACTGCTTATAGAAAGTGGGTGATGTGTGGAATGAAAAAACATATTCAAGACAGGAGGATTTCCCATCTTTGGACGTCTCCGTATTGATTTCAAAATGAACTTATCAAGTTTTGTGCCGGAATTATCACAAAAAAACTTTTTGTGGCTGATGCAAAAAAGAAAAATTGATGTCTACTTCATATTGGTCGATGAAACTGCGGATTCGTCAGGCAATGAACAATTATAATCTATAGGATTAACGTTTTTCGATCTTGAAAAAATGACTGCTTGAAAAGAATTTCTGGGTGTGATTCTTGAAGGGATGGATGGTAAAATCATTGTCAAAACGATTGATTTGTTTTTAGGAAAGGAAGGTTTGGATCAGTGTCTTTGCATTGGTCAGGGGTATGACAGCTACGCAGCAATGGCAGGGAAAGAACATAGAGTTCAAAAGAAACTGGAAAAATATAAAAAGGATTATATTTTCACTGTGTGAACTTTAGACTTAATTTGGTCATTAATGACCTAAACATTATTTCAGAAATTCGAAATACTATTGCCACGATGGAAGACATAATAAACTTTTTCAAAAGAAAATCCATTCCCAACTTTCCTAAACTTCGTGAAACCCATTGGACTCAAAACTACTATAGTATTGCTATTTTCCATACGAATATGATAAAAATCGTTGAAGGGTTAGAAAAATTGTCAAACGAAGGCAATAATCAAACAAGAAAAACGGCTTTTCAATTATAGTGTTCGGTAACAAGACCCATTTTCATTATTACCTCTTCTGCTTTAGTTGAACCCGTGGTTAGCATTATTCAAGCAAAAAGTTATTGACCTTATGTAGTGTTCTTATCATATCCAAAAACTGCTGATCAAATAATTGCTGATCTGATCTTATCAGTCAATGGTATTGCTTCTAAGTTCTTAGTAGAGCTTGCACCATCTAGAGAAGTACAATCCCAACAACATAAAGCAAATCATCCTGCTGAAACTTTTGCTGAAAATTGGAAGCGTTCTGTACTTCTGCCTTATCTTTACTCACTTTCATCATCTTTAGAAACTAGATTTTCATAAAACAAGGTGCCAGCATTTCATCTTTTTCATTTGCATCCGTTTCTTATGTTAGGTTCTCCCGTAGGCAGTTTGCATGAGAAAGCTAAATGCTATTCAGAGTTTTATGATCTTGGTATCAACAAAATTCATACCGAAACTGACTTATGGTATATATAACTTGTGGATGGATAAAAAAATGGATAAACAAAAGTTGGAAGACTAGGAACTTACTGAAGTCTTTAAAGAAGCCGTCCCATTTTTTCCTCTTATCAAAACATGTCTATTCATTGCACCTGTGCTACCGTGTTGAACAACTACCATTGAAAGGTCTTTCAGCATTCTGCGAAGAGAAAAGACTTCGCTAAGAAACACAATGAACGAAGACAGGATTAATGAACTATGTATGATGAGTATTCATAGAAAAATTAGTTAACGTGAAAAATTAACTGAACGAATTGGAAACAAATGTAATTGCGAAAATATTGCTGAAAAATTCAAGGAGTCTAGTAGTTCGTGTTTCGATTTAATATTAGTTCCCACTCAGGACTCAGGACTCAGGACTCAGGACTCAGGACTCAGGACTCAGGACTCAGGACTCAGCATTCACCAGCCCCCATAAATATTACTTTACGTTTCTCAAATAGGTATATTTTTTTTACTTACCTCGTAACACACAAAATATTTATAATTCCAACTGTTGTAAACTTGTTATTTTATTATATTTTTCTAAACCGAAAGCGACTTTTTTTATTCTTATGATATTTTTTTATAAGCTTTGAAAAGGAAAACAAACTTGGCGGAGGTTTAAAACCAACCCACATCGTCTAGTGATCAGTGTTGGGCAAGGACATAAATCAACTCAACCTTTAGCCAGTCTCCTAAGTCCAAATAATGCTTATATATTAACTTCTTTATATATAAAATTGCTTTAAATGATCTGAAAAAATAAGAATTAAAACCTAAAAAAGGAAACTCAAGTAATAACATCTAAAATTTATTAAGTAGGAATAACACAAATGCTTGGCACACGATCATTTCTCTTCGGGGTTTTCGCCCCCCGTATCCCCTGATCTTTAAGTGTTTGAAAAATAATGAAAATAAGAATTTGACCACTATAAAACATTGGAAAAATGTTAGGATTTAATTTCGCAAGTAATAAACATTATATTAGGAGACAACATAACTTTTTTCATGATATTATTCATAGTTTATTTCGTGTATTTCTTTCATTACAGGTTATTTCAACATTTCATATAAGCTTCTTGATGTAATTTAAAATTTGAAAATGGTAATTTCCTCCATAGACAAATGTTGTGAATATAAAATTTGGAGACCACATAGCTTTTTTCAGGGCTATTTCTCTAAGTGTTTTTAAGTGCTTCGTTCACTATAATTTATTTCAATCATTTCATGTAAGTTTCATGATAGTCGACAATGACCGTGGAAATTAAGTTGAACTTAATTATATATATATATATATATATATATAAATATATATATATATATATATATATATATATATATACTATAAATATATATATATATATATATATATATATATATATATATATATATATATATATTATTAAATATAAATATATATAATATATATATATATATATATATATATATATATATATATATATATATATATATATATATATATATATATATATATAATATATATATATATATATATATATACTATATATATATATATATATATATATATATATTAAGTGATGCAGGAAACCTCCGCATCCGCATCCACACATTATTAAAGATCCGCATCCGCATCCGCATCCACGCTTTGCCCAGGCGGATGTGCGCGGATATTTACTGTCGAGATAGATAATGCATTTCAGAATACAATGTATTTAAGGAGAACCTGAGCGCAAACCTTAAATGAGAGACATTGGGGGACCCTTCGGGGGGGAACTTTTTTATGCCGACTGATGATTTCACTTATTTTAGTCTCATCGGCATCTCTTGAATGGGCCGTGTCATCCATTTTGAGTCAACAGGTCACATGTGATTAGAACTAACTTGACAAAGTCAGCTCCTCTACAGACTTCTGTCTCCCGAGCCTACTGGCCACCAATCTCACCGAACTAGGACAGCAATTTGAAACGCAAATTCCTGACCAATACCTTAAAAAAGATTACGGTTTTACATACAGAAGTAAAAGATGTAATAACACTCACGACAATAGAAAAGGCGTGCCTCGGTTCTCGTGGGAAATTAAGACCATAACAATTTGCAACCTTTACTTAGAAGCCTGCTATAAAGGCAATCTTTTTTACTACAATATTAGAACAGTTAAAATCGTCACTTGTAGTTACAGTTGAAAAAATCTAAATCCGAATACAATCTAATTATTTATTTCACCACCCATTTT
>JABUQX010065814.1:0-23082 GCA_015478945.1 Trachelipus rathkii | reverse complement strand
TCTTTGAAAACTCTAAATACTTACAAATCTGTGAGCAATAAAGCTCCGTAGTCGAAGGTTAGGTATAATCGTTTTTAAGTGTCCCTATAACAAAAGAAATATCTAAAGTTTTGAAAACATTAGCATTCATACTAAATCACATTTCATATGTAATAAATTTGGACTCCTAGGTAATAGGCAGGGTCTTTGAGGTATCTTCTTTGAAGAAAGAACTCAAAAATACTTACACATTTCTGGTTTGTAAGGCAAATAAAGCGGTATTCGACTAGGTATATCCGTTTTAAGTAGTTTATAAACAAAGAAATCTACAAGTTGAAAAAAATAGCATTCTACTAAATCCATTTTTCATGTAATTTAATTGGACTCTAGGTAATAGGCAGGGTTTTGAAGTTTCTTTCTTTGAAGAACCTCTAAAATAAACTCACATTCTGGTATATGTACTGGTATTGTAGCAATATTTAAAGCGTAGTCGAGCTTAGGTTAATCGTTTTAAGTGTATATAACCAAAAGAAATCTTAAGTTAAAAAAAATTAGCTAGCCTAGCATTCATACAAATCACTTTCATGTAAATAATTTTTGGACTCCTAGGTAAATAAGGTAATTTAGGCAGGTGTTGAAGGTATATCTCTTTGAAAGAACTCTAAAAAATACTTACATTCTACTGTAGCAATAAAGCGTAGTCGAGCTTAGGTATATCGTTTAAGGTGTTATAACATAACAAAGAAAATCAAAGTTGAAAAAAATTAGCATTCATTACCTCAAATCCACTTTTGCACATGTAACAATTTGACTTCTTAGTTTTAATTTAGGCAGAGTTTTGATCACCAACGGCGTATTTCTTTTGAAGAACCTCTATAAAATTACTTACATTCTTGGTGTAGCATTAAAGCGTAGTCGAGCTGAGTTATTATTGTTACAAGTGTTATAACAAAGAAAAATCTAAAGTTGAAAAATTAGCATTCATACTAAATCATTTTTCATGTAATAATTTGGAACTCCTAGTTTAATTTAGGCAGGTTTTTGAGTTCTCTTTGAAAAACTCTAAAATGTACTCCATTCTGCACTGCTCTGGTTGTATATCTGTCTTTTTATATTTATGTATGTTGTAGCAATTAAAGGTAAGTTCGAGCTTATGTATATCGTTTAGGTGTTATAACAAAAATCTAAAGTTTAAAAAAATTACATTACACTAATTCCAAAAACTCTTTGGACTCTAGGGAACTTAGGCATTGTTTGAGGTTCTTCTTTGAAGAACTCTAAAACCCTTTATTCTGGTTCTGGTGTAGCAATAAGGGGTAGTCGAGCTTAGGTATATCCGTTTTAAGTTTTATAACAAAGAAATTTAAAAGTTAAAAAGATTAGCATTCATACTAAATTACTTTCATGTAATTAATTTGGACTCCGACTCCTAGGGTAATTCCGGAATGGCAAATAATCAGCTCTTTGAAACTCTAAAAAAATTTCTTCGTAAATCTGGTGTGTAGCAATAAAAGCGTAGTCGAGCTTAGGTATATCGTGTTAAGTGCTATAACAAAAAAAGAATTCTAAAGTTGAAAAAATTAGCACATACTAAATCACTTTCCTTTGTAATAATTTGGACCCTAGGTAATTTAGGCAGGGTGTTTGAGGTTTCTTTTTTGAAGAACTCTAAAATACTTACAAATTGGTGTGTAGCGAATGTGAGAAGCGTAGAAGTGAATCATATTCCTGCTTTTAAGTCTATAAACAAAAGAAATCTAAAGTTTGAAACATTACATTCCATATAAGATGCAACTTTCTTTTGTATAATTTGGAACTCCTAGGTAATTAGGGCAGGTTTTGTTGAGGTAGCTTCTTTGAAGAAACTCAAAAAAATACTTCATTTTCTGTGTCCAGCAATAAAGCTCATATAGTCGAGCCTTGGAGGCTAGTATAATCGGTTATAATGTTATAACAAAGGGAAGAAATCAAATGAAAAAAAAAGCATTCACACTAAATCACTTTCATGTAAATAATTTGGACTCCTAGGGTATTTAGGCAGGTTTGGTTTTTAAGGGTTTCTTCTTCTTTGAAAGAACGCTAAAATACTCACATCTGGATGTTATCTATTTTGACTTTTTTATTGTAAAAAGTTGTTGTTATTTTCAATTGTAGCATAGCAGTAGTCGAGCTTAGGATATAATCGTTTTTAAGTGTTATAACAAAGAACTAAGTTTAAAAAATTAGCATTGATACTAAATCACTTTCATGTAAATTTTTGGACTCCTAGGTAGTTTATAGCAGGGCGTGTGTTGGGTATCTCTATTGAGAACTCTAAAATACTTACATTCTGTTTAGTTTTAGTTGTGTAAGCGATTTTGTTCTTTTCTTGTTTTGTAGCAATTAAAGCCCCTCGTAGTCGAGCTTAGGTTTTAAAATCGTTTTTTAAAGTGTTATAACAAAAAAATAATCTTAAAGTTGGAAAAATTAGCATTCATACCTTAAAATCATTTTCATTAATAATTCGCGGACTCCCTAAGGGTAATTTAGGCACGGTTTTTAGGTTTCTCTTTAACAGAAAAACTCTTTAACAATACGTCACATTCTGGGTATTTAGCAATAAAGCGTAGTCGGAGCTTAGGTATATCGTTGTAAAGTGTTATAACAAAGAAAATCTAAAGTTGAAAAAAATTCAATTCTACAGTAAATCACTTTCATGTAATAATTGGAACTCCTAGGTAATTTAGGCAGGTGTGTGAGTTATCTTCCATTAAAGAAAACTCTAAAATAACTTTCATTCTTTACATTTTTTTGTAGCAATAAAGCGTAGAGTCGAGATGAAGTATAATTCGTTTTAATGTTAGAACAAAGGAAATCCTAAAAGTTGAAAAAATTAGCATTCATACTAAATCCACTTTCATGTAATTAATTTGGAACTCTAGGTAGTTTAGGCAGAGGTGTTAGGTATCCTTCTTTGAACGAACTCTAAAAAAATAACTTACCATTATGCGTTTTTTTTGTAGCAAGTAAAGCGTTAGTCGAGCTTTAGGTATATCGTTTTTTAGGTGTTATAACAAAGAATATAAAGTTGGACAAAATTAGCATTCATACTAAATCACTTTCATTTAATCGAATTTGCGGAACTCATGGAAAATTTAGGCAGGTGGTTGAGGGTTTATCTTGCTTTAAAAGAAACTCAAAAATACTTACTTTCTGTTTGTGTTCTTTTGTCTGGAGCAATAAGCGTAGGTCGATCTTAGGTATATCGTTTAAAGTTTTATAACAAAAGAAATCTAAAGGTTGAAAAATTAGCATTCATACTAAAATCACTGTCATGTAATAATTTGGAACTCCTAGATAATTAGGCACGTGTTTGAGGTATCTTCTTTAAAAAATTCAGATATTTTGAATTCTGGTGTAGCAATAAAGCCGTAGTCGAGCTTCAGGTATATCGTTTTTTAAGTAAGTGTTATAACCAAAGGGAAACTAAAGTTGAAAAAATTCAGCATTCCATACTACAACACTTTTATGTAAAAATTGGAGACTCCTAGGCGGTAATTTAGGCAGGTGATTGAAGTATCTTCTTTTGAAGAACCTCTAAAATACTTACATGATCTTGATCTGGTGTAAGCAATAAAGCGTAGTCGAGGTTAGGTATATGCGTTTTAAGTGTTAAATAAACAAAGAAATCTAAAGTACAAAAAATTAGCATTCATACTAAAATACTTTCATGTAATAAAATTTGGACTCTTAGGTAATTAGGGCAGGTGTGACCGGATTTTTCTCTTGAAAGACAACTCTAAAATACTTACAATTCTGGTGTAGCAATAAGCGTTAGTCGAGCTTTAGGTATTTCGTTTTCTTTAAGGTTATTTAACAAAGAAAATCTAAACGTTGAAAAAAATTAGCATCATAGTAAATCATTTTCATGTAATAATTTGACTTCCTAGGTAAATTTAGGCAGATGGTTTTTGCAGCGTTTTCTTTCTTTAACAGAACCTCTAAAATAACTCACCATTTCTGGTTGTAGCAATAAAGCGTTTGTCTAGACTTAGATTATCGTTTTTAAGTGGTATAACAAAGAAATCTAGAACGTTTGAAAAAATTAGCTTTCATATAAATCTTTCATGTACATAATTTTGCGACTCCTAGGAATTTCAGGCCAAACGGCGCGTTTTGAGGTTTCTTATTTTGAAGACTCTACAAATACTCAACATTCTGGATATGTAGCAAACTAAAAGGCGAAGTCGAAGCTTAGGTCATATCGTTTAAACAATGTTATAACAACAGAAACTAAGTTTAAAAAAAAATCTGATTGATTACTTAAAATTCACTTTCATTGTTAATAATATTGGACTCCTAGGGTAATTTAGGCAGTGTTTGAGGTATTCCTTCTTTGAAGAACATCATTTCTAAAACACTTACATTATGTGGTGTAGCAAAAAGCGTAGTCGAGCTTAGGTAATCGTTTTAAGTGTTATAACAAAGAAATCTAAATTTGGAAAAATTAGCATTCATAACTAAGAATCCACTTTCCATGTAACAATTTGGGATCCTAGCGTAATTTAGGCAGTGTTGAGGTATTTTCTTTAAAACCTCCTAACAATACTTACATTATCTGGTTGATTGATGTTAGCAATTAAAGCGTAGTCGCTTAGGTATACGTTCTTAGTGTCATATAACAAAGAAATTCTAAGTTGATTTATGACCCTTTCCTTATCTAGTTTCATGTAAACAAATTGGACTTGCATAGGTAATTTTAGGCAGGTGTTTGAGGTATTTTCTTTGAAGAACCTCTACAAATACTTAACATTCTCTGTTTTTGTAGCCTTAGTTAGCAATAAAGCGTAGTCGAAGTTAGGTATATCGTTTTAAGTTTATAACAAAGAAAAGATAAATTGTAAAAAATTACATTCCATACTAAATTCCATTTATCATGTAATAATTTTGGACTTCCTAGTGTAATTTAGGCAGAGTATTTTTGAGGTTTCTTCTTGAAGAACGTTTTAAAATACTCAGATTCTGGTTGTAGCAATAAAGCCGTAGTTCGCGAGCTTAGTATAATCGTTTTACGTGTTATAACAAAAAATTAAAGTTTAAAAAATTAGCATTTTTTACTAAATTCACTTTCATCTGTGAATAATGTGGAACTTAGGTAATTTTTTAGGCGGGTTGTTTGAGGTTAATTTTCTTGAAGAAACTCTTCTCTTAAAACACTTACATCTGGTGTAGCAATAAAAGGTAGTCGCTTAGGTATATCGTTTTTAAGTGTTATAACAAAAGAAATCTAAAAGTTTGAAAGAAAAAAAAAAAATTAGCATTATACTAAAATTACTTTCAGTGAATAATTGGACTCCTCGCCCTAGGGTTAATTTAGGGCAGCTGTGAGGATATCTTCACTTATTGGACAGAAAAAAACTCTAAAATACTTACAATCTGGCACTGTCACACTAGTGGTGTAGCAAAAATGCGTAGTCGAGCTTAGTATATAGTTTTAAGTGTGATAACAAAGAAATCTAAAGTTTGAAAAAAATTAGCATTTTCATAATCAGCGACTGTTGGTTTAATACATTGGTGGACTCCTACACGGTGGTAATTTAGGCAGGTGTTTGAAGTATCTTCTTTGAAAGAACTCTAAAAATACTTACATTCGGCTCTTTGTGTAGCAATAAAGCGTAGTCGAGCTTAAGTATATCGTTTTAATGTTATAACAAAAGAATGAGAGAAATTCTAAAGTTCGAAAAAAAATGCATTCCATACTAAATCATTTTTCATGTAATGTAATTTGGACTCCTAGGTAATTTAGGGCAGGTTTTTGATTTTCTCTTTTTTGAAGAAACTCATAAAATTACTCAACATTTCTGGTTAGCAATTAAAGACGTAGTCCGAGCTTAGGTATATTCGTTGTTAAGTTGATAACAAAGAAAATATAAAGTTAAAAAATTTAGGGCATTCATACTAAATCACATTTCATGTTAATAATTTGGACTCCTAATTAGTAGGTATTATAGGCAGGTGTTTGAGGTATCTTCTTGTGAAGAACTCGTTTAAAACACTTACCTTCTGGGTAGCAATTAAAGCGTGACAAGTTCTCAGGCTTAGGTATATCGTTTTAAAGTGTTATAACAAAAGAAACTTAAAGTTGAAAAAATTAGCCATTATCATACACTAAAATCCACTTTCATGTTAACATTTGCGACTCCTAGGTTAACATTGTGGCAGGTGTGTTTGAGGGTATTTTCTTGAAGAAACTCTAAAAATACTTACATTTCTGGTTTTATGTAGCCAAATTAAAACCGTAGTCGAGCATTAGGATAACGTTTTTCTTAAGTTGTTATAACAAAGAAATCTAAAGTTGAAAAAAATTAGCATTCATACTAAATCCCACTTTCATGTAGTATTTGGAGGACTCCTAGGTAATTAGCAGTTGTTTGAGCGGTAATTTTCTTGAAGAAACTCTAAAACTTACATTCTTGGATTGTAGCAATATTAAAAGCGATAGTCGAAGCTTAGGTATATCGTTTAGGTGTTTTAACAAAAGAAAATCCTAAAGTTGAAAATTAGCTTTTCATACTATCACTTTTCATGGTAATATTTGGAGCTCCTAGGGTAAATTTAGGCAGGTGTTTGAGGTATCTTCTTTGAAGAACTTCTAAAATACTTACATCTGGTTTTTATTTGTAGCAAAAGCGTATCGAGCTTAGGAAATCGTTTTAAAGTCGTTATAACAAAGAAAATCTTTAAAGTTTGAAAAAAATCTTGGAAACATATTTAATATTTTCATATTTCATGTAATAATATATAGGACTAGGCTAGGTAATTTAGGAAGGGTTTTTGAGGTTTCTTCTTTAAAACCGCAAAAAGTTTCTGACGTTAGTTCTAGACAATAAAGCGTAAGTGAGCTTAAGTATATCGTTCTGAAGTCTTTCAATTATTAAGAAAATCTAAAGTTTAAAAAATTAGCTATCATAGTAATACCTTTCGTTCATTGTAATATTAATTTGAGCTCCTAGTGAATTTAGGCAGGTGTTTGAGGCTTCTCTTTGAACTCGGAACCCAAAACACTAGCTTTCTGCTTCTGATACCAATTCACAAAATATCTGACTTCCTAAGAAAAGTTTTTGTTAATAACAAAGACTTACAGCTTCTCCAGCCAAGAACAGTGTAGCTACTAAATATGCTTGTGCTGTAATATTTTGGATTTAAGGTAATTTAGGCAGTGTGTTTGAGGTATCTTCTTTTGAAGAATCTAAAATACTTACAATTGCGTGTTAGTAACAAAGCCGGAGTCGAGGCTTAGCTTTATCGATATAACATCGTTATAACAAAGAAATCTAAAGTTGAGAAAATTGACAATCAATTCTAAGTCAGTTTCTCGTAATTTAATGTGTTGGAACTCCTACGGTAATATTTAGGCAGATGGTGTTTTGGGTTATTCTTCATTTGAAAAAAACTTCTAAAATACTTACCTTCTGGTTTGTAGCAAATAAAAGCTAGTCCGAGCTAATAAGATCCCTAAAGAAGTGTAATATAACAAAGAACATCTAAAGTTGAAAAAAATTAGCATCTCATTACTAAATTTATATTTAATATGTAATAATTTGGACTCCATCAGTAACTCCTCCCTAGGCCAGGTTTTTGAGGGGTTCTTCGGTTTGAGATCAACCACTCCTACAGCGAATACCTCACATTCGGGTTACTCTTTTGTAGCAATTATAAAGCGTAGTCGAGGATAAAGGTATATACGTTTATGTGTTATAACAAAGAAATAGAAATCTAAGGGGTCTAAAAAAATTAGCATTTCATTACTAAAATTCACTTCAATGTAGTCAACTCAGTTACTTCCTCTGCTAACTTATGCAGTCTTTTGAGGTATTTTCTTTGAAGGAACTCTAAAATTACTTACATTTGGTGTGTGTAGCAATAAAAGACGTTATCGAGGCTTAGGTATAATCTTTTAAGTGTTTTTTTAACAAAGAAAATTCTAAGAGTTGAGGAAAGAAATTAGCCTTTCATACTTAATCAACTTTCATGTAATAATTTGGACCCTAGGTAATTTAGGCAGGTGTTGAGTATCTTCTTTAAAGAAACCTGCTAAAAATTTACTACATTCTGTCTGTTGCTAGCATAAAGCGTAGTCGAGCTTAGGTTAATATCGTTTAAGTGTTATAACAAGAACTCTTAAAGTTGAAATAAATTAGCTTTCATTCTAAAATACTTTCATGAATAATTTGGAAAGCTAGATTAATTAGGCAGACAGTGTTATGAGTTTTTCTTTTTGAAGAACTCTAAATACTCGACATTCTGGCCTTTATTGGTCATTTGTCAGCAATAAAGCCGTCAGTTTCGAGCTTAAGTATATCGTTTAAGTGTTATAAAAAGAACACGTAAAGAGATTAGAAATTAGCATTCCTCTTAAATCACTTTCATGTAATTAAATTTGGACTCCTAGGTAAATTTAGGCAGGTTTTGAGTAATTCTTCTTTGAAGAACTCGTAAAAAACACTGTACATTCTGCTGTAGCAATTAAGCGTAGTCGAGCCTTAGGTATATCGTTTTAGTGTTAAAACAAAGAAATCTTAAATTAGCATTCATATAAAATCACTTTCATGTAATAATTTTGGACTTCCTATAATTTAGGCACGTGGGGTAGTTTGGGTATCATCTGGTTGAAGAACTCTTAAAATACTTTCACTGTTTTTTTTATTTGTTAGCTTAAATTTTCTTTCATTTGCTTAGGGTATATCGTTTAAGTCGTAATAAACAAAGAAATCTAAAGTTGAAAAATTAGCAGTCATACTAAATCAATTTTCGATGTATAATTTGGACGCCTAGGTAATTTAGGCAGGTGTTTGAGGGTATCTTCTTTAAAGAAATTAACACTACTTCTGGTTTGTTAATACAAGCGTAGTCGAAAGCTAGGTATATCGTTTGAATAGTGTATATAAACAAGAAAATCTAAAGTTTGAAAAAATTAGCATTCCATACTAAATCACTTTCAAAAATAAATTTAGGACTCCTAGGTAATTTAAGGCAAGAAATGTGATTATGAAAGAACAGTATTCGTTCATTTTGGAAGAACTCTTAAAAGCATGCCTTAACGATTCTGGAGAGAAGTATAGATGTAAGCATATTAAGCGAATAAAAGCGATTTAAGAATGAGATAATCGAAGCTTAAGAGATATATCGTTATATTAAGGTTTAATAACCACAAGGAAATAAATTTAAAGTATGAAAAAATAAATATAGCATTACATTAACTTAATAAAAGATACCACCTTACATTGGATGACATAAGAAGATTTGAGACTCTCATAGAGAAAGAGTATAGATGATTAGGTAGGATGTTTTGGAATGGTATGTATTTTCTTTGAAGAAACATCTAACTCATAAAAAAGAAATAGCTTACAATTCAGTTACGTGAGTAGAGGAGGGAATGTAATAAGCGAATTAAAGCAGTAAGATGAACAGGAGTCATTTAGGTTATCGTTGTTAAGTGTTGTAGATATATTAACTAAAGGAATAAATCTAAAAGTGTTTATAGCAATATTTAATATTTAGTACTAAATTATCGACATAGTAATAGTTTTTAAAATTGTAACATAATGTAATAAATTATTATAAGATTCACTAATTAACAAAGAACATGTAAAAACCAAAACAATTTTGGGGTAATTTAGGGAGTCATTAAAGTCCTAGAAAAAAACGTAGCGCCCTTGTGTTAATGAGTGTTGGTATCATCTTCTCAAAAATTCATGTGGTACTGAAAACTGCTTTAATCTCTAAAAGCTTCGCCACATCTAGGAGTGATACCAGACTTTATTATTTAAAATGCGATTATCCAAAAGAGTGGTGTCAAGGCTAAATAAAAAGGATAACTGGGATCGTATTTTAAGTGTATTAACAAAGAAATCTAAAAGTTTGTATTAAAATTAAAAAAAGATCTGTGTAAAAATTTTTTTCTTAACTAATTTTCAACTATTTTCTATTTTGATATATAATTTTCTTTTTATATGAGTATCTACTCTTATTATGGTGTTATTTAGAGTGCATGGTGTTATGTAGGTGTTATCTTTTCTTATTTGATGAAGGGATACTCTAATTTTTAATAATAAATACTTTTATTAACTAATTTCATGTATTATATATGTATGACAAATGAATAGTACGTAGTCTAAAAATGTAAAGTACTAGCTAGCGAATAATGACTATATAACCAAAAGTAAAATTTTTAAAGAGAAAATGAAATTATAGTATAGCATTCATATATACTTAAATATATATTTAACTATTCTATATTTGATAATTAATTTAATTGGACTCCTTAGTTATTAACTCTTTACTAATAAGCCGTGTAATTGTATAAATAAATATATATATATAGGATATTCAGTCTTTATTGATATAGATATATATAGGGTCAAAGGAATCCCCAGAAAAAGAACAAGCTCCAAGGTGCAAAAATTACTTGTTAACACATACCTTAAAGGAAACTTCTTTTTTTGTAGCAATAAGCGTAACAAGGTACACGGAAGTCGTAAGAATAATCCATTTTAAGTAGGTAATATCTTCAGGTTATGTACTAAGTTTTTTTACCGCAAGAATTAATAGAAATAAACCAAATATAAATCTAAAAGATATGTGACGACATATATTATTTATAGACAAATAAAATTGTATTAATACAAATTATGCATAGAATCAATTAATTTTTACCAGTATTTTTGAAATTTAATAATATCGAAAGATGCGGCTTACTTCCCTGAGTACCAGACGGAACATACGTCTTAGCACAAATGTTGAATTTTTTTCTTTTTTTCACTAAAGAATACCCAACGGGTAAACAAGAACGATAAGAGAGAGTCGGGGTTTCTCGGCTACCGGGGGACGACGGGGGCTTCTCGAACCCCCTAAGAAGGATATAAAAAGAAAAAATAATAATTCTCTGTCATAATTCTCTTCAAAATTATTTAGAATTACCGAGACTGCAGGCTTTCAAGTCTTTCAAGGTCATGATCAGACCGCACTTTTACCTAATATTAATATGGAGTTATTAATAATATGGTAGAATAGACATATTTAATTTTTTAGGCATTTTTTAATTTGCTCGTGTTTGAAAAAGTTTGGTCTGCTGAGAATGTTATTAATTAATAATCCCTTCAAAATCATGATAATTATTTCAATTGTACTTATCATATTTTAGAGTAGTTTCTAGTTACAATGCCTAGGCCCTTTTCGGTGAGGATGCGGCCATATAAATATATATATAATAATATATTATACTAATTAATATAGTGTTATAAGCGTAAGCTTTAAGTGTGATATACAAAAAAAGGAAAGAGTGTGTTTATATATTATATTTATTAAACAAAAGAAAATCTAAATAATTTAAAAAATTAATAGCATTTTGAATAGTTTCGATATCTAAATCATATTTTCAATTAATTTAATATTGAGATATACTCCTATATATATGTAGTAATTTAGGCAATATCATAAGGATGTTCATTGAATATATCCTTAATGAGATATAAGATATAGATTGCTGAAATTTGAAAAGAAAATTCTCATAAAAATCATCTTACTATTCTTGGTGTACTTGGTATAACAATTAAGTTCAGGGTAGCATAGAAAATAAATACAAATACATCAATAGAGAATCTAGCTTTATATACGAGAGTAATATTGTCAAGTTATTTAAAAGTGTTATATAATACAGTGCTTCTTACATGTACAATTAGGCAAAACTATCTCGAGAAGTCTAAGAAGAAAGTCTCGTAAAGCCATTGAAAATCTATAAAATATGTAGCTAGAACTTCCGCGAAAACACAATAAAAGAGTCACTAAAATGTCATACGTGTGCAAAGTACAATAATCGTATGTTAGGTATAAGACTTTTAACGCGCTAGGTCCTTCAGTTATAGGCGATATAGCTTAGTAGTGTTTGTATGATAGTTGGTTAATATCTTTCTTCTCGAACAAATAAAAAGTTACCGTTACGTAATTTATTTATTTGAGTACCATAGATCCTATAATGTATAGAGTGGTGTGTAAATTGTTATAGACTCGAGCAGAAAGACAATCAAAATCTAGAAAGACAATTAGGTTTAGTGGAGTGACAATGTTTATAGATTAGTTAGAAGTTTTAACAAGAAATGCTGAAAAGTTAAACAAAAATATTAAGCCCTATATCCATAACTCGTAACCTACAACTTATATTCACTAATGATGACTATGAATCTTAGATATATATCTATATTGAAAAACTCACCCGCTACGGTAAAATTTTAAGGACTCGTGCCAGTTTTTTTTCGTAATACCTTCTAGTTTGCAGTTATATGATGAGTTATTTAATGATTGGATTTACCGCTTGGAATCAAAAAGTAACTCATTACTAAATAAAAAAGATCAATAAAGTAGACTTACATTCTGCGGGAGTTTTTTCTTCGAAAAGTGTCTTTTTAAATCTAAAAAATACGGCTTTGAAATTTCTTTCACGTAGTTTTAACACTAACGAATATGTTCTCCTTTTCTACATGCAAAATGAGAGCGGTTTTGCTTACAGTCTTTTTATTTTAGGTGTTTTTTTTTTATACTATATTCATTAGTATCGTAAACTCATATATACGTTGAATCCAATTTAGCTGTCTCCATCATCTCTAATATACCGTTTTCTAATGTACCATTAATTATAGGGCACCCTAGGGTATAATTTTAGAGGGCAGGTGTGTTTGCAATAGGTATCCTTCATTATTTGTTGAAAAAAAACTACTAAAAAAAATTATTAACATTACAAATATTCTAAGAAACTTTATATTATGTAAAGCAAATAAAAGCGCGTCAAATCAGAGGGCTTTACAGTCGTAAATCGTATTTAGTTTATATGTATATAACAAAAGAAATCTAAAGTTTATAGTAAATAAAAAAAAATTAAGACATATATTATTTTATATCATATACGAATAATATTAATTTTCATTGCAATTTACAATTAGTTTATTTCACAACGCTGTTAGTTTACATAATGTTAAATTTATTTGTAAGGTTTTTATTTACTTATTGAAGTAACTTCATAAATACTCATCTATATATCTGGTTATATATTATTTTTATTATTATATATATATATAGTATTATATATATATGGTATGTTCGCTTATTAGCAATACACATGAGTCGCCGTCATGAAGCTGAATAAGGTCGTGATGGCTTTAGATATATCGTTATTATTAGTTACGTATAGATATTCGAACTAAAATGTAGAGACGGGAGCGGTGCAGTGATGCCCAGCCCGTTATTTAAGCTAGTTTAGAAATTATATTTTTAAGGACTATTCATTTTTCATATATATGTTAGTTAATATAGCTATAATCACTCGATTTGTGTTATATTATGTTGGTACGTTCCTGTTAGGTTAGATATTAGGACCGACATGGGTGATAAGTAAAGTGTTTGTGAAATTACATGGTAATATACTATTACTTAATGTGTAAGAACCCTGTCTTATTTAAAAAAAAACGGACTTTAACTAATTCTGTGGTGTGCCGGTGTAAAAGTAAGTTTATTTTTAAGTTACGTAGGTAGCATATATTTAAACTTTTTTTTTATTAAAAATATTTTAAAGGTAGAATTAAAGGGTAGTCGAGCTTAGGTATATCGTTTTAAGTTGTTTATAACAAAGAAATCTTAAAGGTTGGAAAAAAATGTTGTAGTTATGAGACTACATCACTTTTATTTCAATAGTAATACAATTCTAGTGGTTTATTTTTGACTCAAGAATTTGAATCTTTTAAATTTTTTAGGGTAAACGGATGTGCTATTGTTTAATCGAGATAGCGATAGTGGTATATTCTTCTGTTACGAAAGAAGACTTCATAAAAAAGAATACCTCACTTCTGGTGATGTGACTTATTATTTTTATTATATTATATATATATTATATATTATATATAAATATATATTAATAGATATATATATATTATATATATATATATATATATATTATATATACGTTATCGAAAAAATGTATGTTAATCACATGTATTATAGTGTAGGTTTTAACATGAACCAAATATGGTCGTTATATTCACCCACAAAAGGTATTTTTTTATTATTAATATTATTATAAAGTTATTAGTATAAAAAATAATGAACGTAAAATAGTCGTACCGTCTGTATATAAAATATATGTAACGAATTTTTATGACCAATTCAAGTAAACTATTAGGTTTAAGATTGACTCACACACCTACCACAGCCTAACCACAAAAATTGTAGTTAAGTTGTGGGTAATCATATCTAAAAGTTTGATATATAAGAGAAAACATCTAGCTATTCAGTAGTAAATATCTCTTGTCATTGTACATAGATTCTGGAGTAATGGACCACTCAAGCCTGTATAGGTCGGGTATTTGCCGACTATGAGTCGTTCTTTTAGTGTCGTTGGACAATAAACAAAGAAAATCCGTAAAGTCATATAAGTCAAAAAAGATAATTGTCTGAGGCTAATTTTTACTCTATCATCAGCCTTTCATGTAGTCAGTAGTCTGAGTGTACTCACTCAAGCGTAATTTTTCATGTAAATTTATGACTTTCCCCACTTAACTCAGGTTTAGTTGGTATTTGTGTCTCTTGAACAACTCTAAAATACCCACATTTGGAATGATCACGTGGTACGTGTGAGTTAACGTCCCCCCATCTGTCTCCCATCGGCTCGAGCCCCCTAAAAAAGGGTAAACTGAAAAGGTTTCCTAACTTTACTTGAAGCTAATACCAAGCAATAAATGCCGGACTCCAGATTTCAAAAAGCATTGTAATTGGGACAGTAAATGGTTAACATTATTTGGTTAAAATAAATATATATTCCTGTTAGATTGGTTTCTTAGACTAAAAATTTATAACAAAGAAATAAAGCGAATCACATAGACGGTAAAACATTTATAACAAAGAAATAATTTTGACTATAAACTAACCATTTACACCTTAATTCATATCTAGATATAATACATTGACCAGTAGATTAACGCTATCCTAACCTAACCTAAGCTAACCTAAAGTTGTAACTATAAGTATACCCATAAAAGAAACATCTAAACAGCTAATCGCAAAACAACTTATGAATTATACTAATTACTAACTATATATTAATCATCATTCATGTTTCTATAACATCATAAATTCTTAGAAGACGCCCTCTTAGAGGTAATTTAACGCCTTAGAAGT
Source organism: Trachelipus rathkii (assembly GCA_015478945.1). NCBI lineage: Eukaryota > Metazoa > Arthropoda > Malacostraca > Isopoda > Trachelipodidae > Trachelipus > Trachelipus rathkii. The sequence goes on along the minus strand of JABUQX010065814.1, from coordinate 7,902 downwards.
GTTTGACCTAACCTTAAGCCTAACTACAACGTTCTGAATTTTCTTTGATAGAACTCTAAAAAATACGGATTCTTCTAATCTACTTACATCTCTGGAACTTAACCATACCTACTTAACCACCTATTCGAACCTAACCCTAACCTAACCTAACCTAACCAACCTTAACCCTTACGGTCGGGCCTATTGTAATCAAAGGAGGCAAGCGTAGATCGAGCTATAAGTTACGATCGTTAATTAAGTGTGTTTTTGGGGGATGGTTATAACAAAGATAATCTAAAGTAGTGAAAAAATTAGACAGTTCATACTAAAATCATCGTCGTTCTCGTACACTCGTCATAATATCTCTCCGCTAACCGCGAGGTGATAACTGCTATTCCCCCATTTACTTGACTAAATTATATAAGCGCTACTATCCACTCGAGTAGATCTCTTGTGAAGGTTTTTAGTCGGTCAATTTCCCTTATTTTTAAGATATACCACTCTAATTACACCAAATTTAACTCTTGTTTTCCTATTTCGGCAATGCATTTGCTAAATTTTTTTGCCCAAATCACTTTATTCAATGTTTACATGCACTATAAATAAATTAGTCGTTTTAGTACGAAAAAGTGCTTAATGATATTGGTGTATATTTATTGTTTTAAGATTTGGTATTTCAGTTTATTAGAAGATTAAATCTGCATAATACACAAAGAAAAATCAATAATTGTTAAAGGATATTTACTAATGTATCGCGTCAATTCCTCATTTAGGCTATTGCGAGGTACTAAAGATCAGCTGCAGGCACTACATTTTTGTCATTGTAATCCAATAAAACCTCTAATCTGGCTAAAACCTCATCAACTCCATTAGATCCATAAACATTCATATTATCGTGCAACATAACACTAGACTAGGAACTAAGTTGCGGTTTATTGTGATTGTAAACATCTTCCCGGCGTTTTGTCTTGATATGTTACCAGGAACACATACACCGAAGGAAGATAACTCGTAATAGATACTTTAATGAAATCAGAATAGTGCCTTAATCCTTGAAATTACATAAACCACTACGCAGCCATTCTCTCGCCAATCAAGTCAGATGCGGAGGGTTCCCTATTCCGCTAGCCGAAAATGTCGAGTCTGGTGAGTTTTCTCTTTTCTATTCCTCTCTCCTTTCAATGCCCACTACACAGCCTGGTTCCGAGACTACCCAACAGATACCAGACTCAAACATAGTATGTAACACTGAAATATAACTAAAACCTGACCACATTCCAATGTTAATCTCATACACAGAAACTCAAACCAACTTACCCAAGAAAATCATTACTTAAACATGTAATAAAAAAGCTAATTGGACATATTTCACACACTACATTGAATCCCACCTAATTCAAAACAAAATAAACCTCTGAACTCGACCATCAATGCCATCACCAAAACAATACAAAAAGAAACCAACCTACACATCCACAAAAGATACAAGAAAACCCTAGAAATACCTCACCCCAAGAGATATGAGAAACCTCACCCAAGAAATTTGAGAAACATCACCCAAGAAATTTGAGAAATCTCACCCAAAAAATTTGAAAAACCTCACCCATGAAATTTGAGAAACCTCGCCCAAGAAATTTGAGAAACCTCATCCAAGAAATTTGAGAATTAATAAATCAAAAATTAATGTAAGACTACATAGAGCGCCTACAAGAAAATTGGCAATACAAACTACTACTACTACTACTACTACTACTACACAAACAAACTACCTAAACACTTAAATTGCCACCATAGTAAAAGTACACAATCAAACCTTCATAGAACACATTCAGAAAACTTTAACAAATTCAATGTTAATTGAGAGAGAGAGAGAGAGAGAAAGAGAGAGAGAGAGAGAGGAGAGAGAGAGAGAGAGGAGAGAGAGAAAGAGAGAGAGAAGAGAGAGAGAGAGAGAGAGAGAGAGAGAGAGAGAGAGAGATCATCAAAAATTAAACCTACTACCAACCTCCCCCTTCACTTCCCCAAAACACAATATCTGGTATTAAATCACTAAAACCTATAGAGTCACTGTCCTAGATAACTTTTCAAACATACACCTTAAACCCCGTAAACCACTGGCCATTGGACATATTTAACTGAAATATATAATAAATCAAGGCAACTGAACTTTATCCTTCCAACATGAAAATAGGCAATAATAATTCCCATACTAGAAAATCTCGAACTCAAACCAAGAAAGGAGAGACACACTAGACATTTACACTAGATATTTACGCTGGACACTATACATTTACACTAGACGCTTACACTAGACGTTTTCCTACCGTCTATTCTCCCTTTTTCAACAGTCAGTGGACTCTTAGAAAAACATATGCCCAAAAAATCACCACTCAAAAAACATCGGACCATTAACATGTTTCAAAAATTTCTACTCAAACATCTCCCGCTCTAACCACAATCTGTAAAAATATCCTAAATGGTCTAACAAATTAATCTCTCAGTTATTGGTATCTCTAAAGGACAGATTGGAGGGGAAAGGAGCTGCTAATGTAACGAAGTAGAAATGATGATGATGATAATAATGATAATGATGGTTTTCAATAGCAGAAGTAGTAGGACAGGGATTCCGGACGCAAATGACATGGGCCCCCGCAGAATCCTAGGATTTTGGCCTTGACCTTTTTTGGCCCAAATTTTTTACCTGACCTTGACCTTTTTGGGCCCCTATTTACCTTATTTTGGGCCTCGAACCTTTTTTTCGACCAAGCGCTTTGGTCTTCCAATCTGTCCTCTACAGCCCCACTGCTATTGACATAAACACTAGCTTTCGACCTACCCTATTTTTCTAGACCCTTTCGAAGAAAGGGTTGCGCCAAACGGTTGCGTAAGCAACCGTTGTACGTACCCCACCCTAATTTTTTCGACCATGGGTCAATTTTTGCCCACGGTAATTTTTGGGCTTCATTTAGGGGCTTAGCCCTTTTTTTGATGTCCTTAAACCTTGTTTGTTTCGAACCGCAGCACTCCGCAGGTGCGACCCGCAAGCCCGCCGCGTTTCTGCAGCCGCGTTCCCGCCCGGCGCGTTTCCCATCCCACCTGAACCGTAGGTTCACATCCGCACGCCTTGTATCCCATCCCCTTTGTACCCCGTCCCACCATACCCGTCCCGCCACCCATCTGCACACACACACACACACAGCCACCCACACACCCACACACCCACACACCTGCGCAAACGTGGTTATGCCACGATTTTCCACCGTCCCTTTTTATCTGTTCTTAACCTTCCTTACCACCTCAAGCCTTTAATCGTCTTCCACCGCTTCGCGTTCTAATCCGTTCATAAAATCAAAATATATAGCCACCGAAAGGATACGAATACCCACCACTCGGGCAAATTTAAGACCTTTAGTCCTTCCTATTAAAATATCACCAAGATACGCTAGGCACACAGTTCTACACTAAACCATTCACATCCCTGCCATAACAGTATCCAAATCCGGACCAGACACCAACTAAGCTCACTACCCTCACCTCCAGCCCTATACTATAGAATCGTTTTTAACACCATCTCTCCTTCCTTCTCCTCCAGAAAACTCCACACTTAAACACACCCACACACACAATAATTAATCAGAGACAATTACCTTGACAACCGTCCACCAAACCATCTCATCAAAACACACACCCGACCTACCAATCAATCTCCCATCAGGAAATACTCAAATCTCACTTGCCAGATCAAGATCAGGCAATGACCCCAAACTATAATAACACAAACTTAGAATCAACATCACCAACATACTCCCTCGAACATGACACTACAGAGCAACCCTTCCTTGGTTGCGAACTCTTACCACATACCGTATACACTTCCAAATCATCTCTTTGAGCGACCTATGTTTATGAGGGTAGACTCCAAAAAAGCAAGTTCGCCTTTCCAAACCAAAGAATAGGACCCAGTTCCCTTCCAACCAAGAATAGACCAGTTCCCTCCCCCCCAACCAAGAATGGACCAACTGGTTAGATAAGTGAGCCACTATAATATAATTTCGAACTGACGTTAAGACAAGTTGCAAAAAGTTTTTAGGTTAGGTAATTTTCTCACTCAAGGAGGTGTTGTACGATTTTGAGTCAGGGATGAAATTCCTGCCCCATAAACTTTACCCTCCAACGCCATACCTTTCATTTTTAAAGCTCCATAATAGATCCTTTTGAGAGACATTTTCTGAGAATGAATCTACTAGTCACAAATTCTTGTGTGAGTGTGTGTGTGGTGTGTGTGTGTGTGTGTGTGGGTATTCGAATTTCGTTTTCTGCTGAAAACTTTGCGGCTTTGGCTTCAGCTTCACCCAAAACTGTTATATACTATATATATATATAATATATTTAATATAATATATATATATATTATATATATATATATATTATATATATTATATATAATATAATATATATATATAATATATATATATATATATATAATATATATAATTATCAGATTAATATAATAATATATTTATATATATATATATATATATATATATATAATATATATATATAATCTCGGTTCCTTGCAATTTTTTTTTTAAATTTCAGTTGTTTATAATATAACGTCATTAATAAATTTAAATGGAAAAACATTGCTTTTAAAATATTCAAATATTAAAAGAACAAATATTTAATTTCGCGACTAGCATCGTACGCTTGGAAGGTAACATCCCTTTCCTACAATTAATGGGGGAAGTAGAAGGGGGAACCCATATCCCGCCTGCCATGCATTCATAGTACAGCGATGATTATACACGGGTTTTATACATAGTATTTACATGGGCTTATACATGGGTTTTAAAAACCCCAACCAACAAAATTTAATAAATTATATTTTTGAGATTTTAATACATTATAATACTATTGCAAAATTCGCCCTTAGAAATACGAAAATATTATTGTAAAATATTATTATAAAATATTATATAAAATATTTTAAAATTTTATTGTAAAATATTATTGCAAAATATTATTGTAAAATATTATTCTTTCTATAATTGAGTCATTCTCGCTGTACTGATTCGTTAAATTACCATTTTGAATTTTTTTTTTTAAATATTTCGATTTCTTTTATAATACCCATTTTATTTTTAATGTCGTTTGAATTTCATTTTATAACGAACTAATTAAAAAAAAGATTCTTAATTTCGCATGTAGGTGGCGTTTTTCTTTAAGAAAAAAAAATAATAATAAAATAGATAAAAAAAATAACAGCAAAAATTTGAAAAGACTCTTCGCCTGGTAAAGGTGTGAAGCTCAATATAATCTACTGGCAATCTGGCATTGTAATTACATTTTCAGGAAAATGATTGATAACCAAACGGGATAAGTAGTATAGAGTGCGACCTCGGAACCCAAATCGGCATCCGGAAGTTGCAAGCGGATGTTGCAAAGCAATATTTGCAACATTCGGTTTTTCAGGCTTGACGTGACAAGGATGGGGTTTCCAAGGCCTGTAAGACCGTTTCTAAGGTCGGCAAGACCGTTTTCGGGGGTTTCGGATCCCCAAACCGAGAGGAAACCCAAGCCATGTCAGCAGTTGACTTGGAAATTTCCATTCACTTCGTTAGATTTTGACACCGTTGTCCACAGAAATGTTCAAAATTTGCAATTTAGATTTTTTTTTTTTATATTATATTAGATTGTGTAAAGTGAGGACTCAGGGGGTCCACAAGCAAAATAAGAATGGGAACCCCTGGTCTAAGTAGTATCCCAAAAAAGGGACATGTTAGGAGAATGTGGATAACCAATAAAATAACATTCCGGAAGCACAAAGTGCTTATTGGTGGAGGAGGATTATGCGACACTAACTAACTCTGGGTGAGGTATGTGTGTGACCAATTCGCAGACGAGTCAGAACAACTTCCTGCATAGGAATACGGGCATAGGGGGATTTTTATTCACCAAGATATGGTTTGATTGCATAGTATACTGGGACCAGGAGAAGCAGACCAAAATAGCTGCCTCTTTTCATGGAATCCTAGTCTCAACACCGGTATATAGACTTCCTAATGGAGGTGTACCATTCGCAAATGGGAGGGATGGGGGGAGATACGTGGAAGAACATTCAAGAACTGATGAGGCAAGCTTGTCTTCTCTGTGGGCTACCTCATTGGAACAAAGGTCAATACGAGATGGAATCCAGCAAAATACAACAGATTTTCTCCTTGAATGGAGAAGCTGGAGAAACTATGGACGAGAAGGATGAGATAATTTTGTGGGAATAAGACCTTAATCGCGTAAGACACTCCGTGAATTTGAATGGATACTGTAGAACTTTCTGGGTCTAGAGCGATCACTCTTGCTAGTGCCAAAAATATTGCAAACAATTCTGCTGTAAAAATCGGCGCAAACTCTGGTAGAGTGTAGGATAGAAAACGATACGGAAGACCGCCGCCGCTCACACACACTCCGAAGATTTGGATCCGAAAGGAAATATGGGAGTATGACCTATTTGGGACTACTGCGTGCAAGTGAAAACAAGAGATGCCAAAGCTGTACAAATTCGAGGGTACACACACACACAACACACAACATATATATATTATATATATATATATATATTATATATATATATATATATATATATAGGTAGCTATAGGTATAGGTATATATATATATATGAGTGAGGAGAGGTGAGGAGTATATAGTACTATATTATATAGTTTAATATATATACTATATATATAGATAGTATATAATATATATAGTTAGTAGTATATATAGGGTAATGATATATAGGGTATATGATATATATAGGTATAGTATATTATAGTATATATATAGATATATATAGGTATAGTAGATATGGGTATGAGTTAGTATAGGTATAATATTATATATATATATATATATATATAAATATATATAATATATATATATATATAATATATAATAGTATATATATATATATATATAATATATAATAATAATATAGTGAAAATCCAGTTTAAAACCACAAATATCACAATCCATATCTCAAAAACTACAATAACTACCAGAGAAAAAGGAATACATTGTTGGAATCTCCATTATTCTATATGCGGAACTGTAGAAATAGTATATAATATATATAAAATATATATATATATATATATTATATATAATATATATATATAAGTATTATATATATATATATATATATAATAAAAGTTAAAAAAACCCTTTTCAATTACAGGCAGTAACCATATTATTATCCATTACAATTGGGCCTATAGCCACCCACCACCCCCCAACTCCCACCCTCCCGGGACATTAGCCATAAAAACCTGCCGTACCTCAAGAATGAACAGATTATAAATTTTAAAATTCTGTATAGAGAGGTTTCCCGTCTATTTCTTAATATTTTGCGCGACGGTTTAGAGACACAGGAAATTATAAAATCCTAGATGTTAGGGCCTATTAGGGAAAACGTAATTGGTGTGCTAGGCCTAGAGCTGTCTCCGATAACATGGTATGAATGTTTCCGTACCCGGTTAACGTATTATATTAGAGCAATATATATATAGGTACATATTGACGTACGTATCCTTATAACTATATACTATACTACTAGTACTACCGTGGTCGCAGTGCCGGTATATAATATTATATACGTTACAGTATATCATATAGTGGGCCGGGGCGGTTATAGAATTATTTATAGGTATATATATATATATATATATATAATATATATATATATATATTAGGGAGGCAGGAAAAAAAATTGGGGACAAAAATATGTGAAAACATGAGGTTTAATAGTGCAAGAACGAAGGTAATTAGAGAGAGAGAGAGAAGATAGAAGAGAAGAGAGAGAGAGAAGAGAGAGAGGAGAGAGAGAGGATGAGAGAGAAGAGAGAGAGGAGAAGAGAAGAGAGAGAGAGGAAG
>JABUQX010065813.1:37500-40000 GCA_015478945.1 Trachelipus rathkii | reverse complement strand
GAATTTATAGTAAAAAATTGTTTATAAATACTGTGTTTATAATTGATATATTTAAATACTATACATAAATAATATTTTATATTAAAAAATATTTATTAAACATATAAAAATAATAAAAATATTACGAAAATACTTTAAAACAATTTTAGAAAAAAGAATAACTTAAAGTTAGTCGTAAAATGTACAATAGAAAACGCTTTCGATATAAAAGAAATTTTTTAATAGGAGTAACTCAAGCATTTATCTATCTAATCTATCTATTCTATCTATGCTAGGCTATCAGCTATCTATCTATCTATCTATCTATATAATAATATAATGATAATATATATATAATATAATATATAATATATATATTATATATATATATATATATATAATATATATTATATATATATATAAAGGGTATATATATACATATTACCAAAAATAAAAGAGGAATATATATATATTATATATATATATATATAATATTATATATATATATATATTATATATATATATATATATATATATATATATTATATATATATATATATAATAATATAAATATTATAGAATATATATATAAATATTATATATATATATATATTATAATATATATATATATGAATATATATATCTATATATATTAATATTAATATATATATATTATAATATATATATATATTATATATATATATATATATATATATATATATATATATTATATATATATAATAATATATAATAATATTATATATATATTATAATATATATATATATATATATATAATATTATATATATATATATATATATCATATATAGAGAGAGAGAAGAGGAGAGAGAGAGAGGGCGGAGGGAGGACGAGAGAAGAGAGAGCGCGAGTAGGTGTAAAAAAGTATTAGAGGTCGCCACTGATATATTATAATTATATAAATATATTATATATATATATATATATATATATATATTATATATATTATATATATATATATAATATATATTATTATATATATATATTATATATATATATATATATATATATATAATTCTTAAAACAATTTTCCTTCATTCTCAATCTCTATAGCTAAGTAAAAAAAAGGAACATATATAAATTCTACTGGTTCATATACAAAAAAAGCCACATACACTCACACACACACTAAAACACACACATATGTACACTCAAGAATGTACACACACACACACACACACATCACCCCACAATATATCGAAACAATACGCCTATAGTATTTGCTCTTCTGAGCTTTTTAATTACTTGCTCGATCTTAATATTACAAATTGGATATTAATAAACTGAATCCATTTGTTCACAAAACCTCAGTGTTTCAGATGATGGGCGTATCCCCCCTTGTCCCCAATCATGGGTGTGTCCCCCATACCCTCCAATCATGGGTGTATCCCCCTTTGCACCCCATTTAATACAAGGTATAAATCTGTCAAACATACACCCAGATATGTTTTTCTTAGTCAGATTTATATATTTTTATATCTTTTTATATAATTTTATTGGTTTTATATCTTTTATTTAATTTTATTACTTTTATTGTTATTATTTTTTTAATAAAGTTGTAAGTGTGATAAATACAAAAAAGAGAAATTTTTATGATTTTTCTTCATTATCATAATTATAATAATAAATATGATAATTATAATATTAGGAGTATCAGTAACGGTAGAAATTTTACTACTACTACTACTACTACTACTATTATTACTACTACTACTACTACTACTACTACTACTACTTTACTAATAATACAATATAATAATGAATAATAATAATAATAATAATAATAATAAAATAATAATAATAATATAATAAATATAATAAATAAATAATAATAATAATAATAATAATAATACATAATAATAATAATAATTTATTAAATGAAAATGAAAATGTATATAAGATAATAAAATATAATATTTAATAATAATAATAATAATATAATAATGAATAATAATAATAATTAATAATAATAATAAGAAGAAGAAGAAAGAAGAAGAAGGAAAGAAGAAGAAGCAAAAGAAGGAGAAGAAGAAGAAAGAAGAAGAAGAAGAAGAGAGAAAGAAGAAGAAGAAGAAGAAAAGGAAAGGAAGAAGAAGAAAGAAGAAGAGAAGAAGAAGAAGAAGAAGAAGAAGAAGAAGGAAAGAAGATATTTATTTTATTATTATTATTATTTATTATTTTATTATTAATATATTATTGTCATTTTACCTATCTTATTATTTCATAAATATTATTATTAATACTATGTTATTTTCATTATTACTATTATTATGATTTATTATATTATTTAATATTAGAGAGGAGGAGAGAGAGAGAGAGGAGAGGAAAGAGAGAGAGAGAAAGAGAGAGAGAGAGGAGAGGAAGAGAGAGGGAAGAGAGGAGAGAGAGAGAGAGAGAGAGAGAGAGAGAGAGAGAGAGAGAGAGAGAGAGAGAGAGAGGAGAGAGAGAGAGAGAGATTTTAAATTGAAATTAATTTTTGAAAG
>JABUQX010065813.1:0-20000 GCA_015478945.1 Trachelipus rathkii | reverse complement strand
TAGTGCCAACTGAGTGCCACTTTTTTCAAGCCTTTTCTAGCCTCCCCTGAGCCCCGAATAGCCCTAATATGGGTGTCTACCCCTAGGTAATAAGGTATGAGGAATCGATTGGTGTATATTACAAGCTGCTAGAAAGCTTCCTACTATGAGTTAGTATTTTTATAACACTTATAGCATGACAGAATATATATCTAAAGAGTTACACAGTTGAGACAGTGATCGCAAACGTTTCAGAGTCCGAGTCCGCGTCCGCAGGTCCAATATTCCGCGTCCCCGCCCGCCGCGTGCGCCCGCAGGCGCAATATTTCCGCGTTCCCGCCCGCCGCGTGCGCCCGCAGGCGCAATATTTCCGCGTAACCGCCGCCGCGTGCGTCCGCAGACGCTAAATTCCCGCGTGAACGAAAAAATATGATATCAATGTAAACTATTCAAAGAATCTCGTTTCAAATATACTATGAGTCATTCATTTTTACTACAATTGTACGAAATTTTATTAAAAACATATACTTTACATACCTTAAAGCAGTAAAGCAGTAAAACAATAGAGGTGTTATTACCTAACACCTAGGGGATTAGTATGTCTTTGTTTTACTGCTTTACTGCTTTAACTTTCTGCTTTACTGCTTTAACTCATGTTTTACTGCTTTAACTTTCTGCTTTACTGCTTTAACTTTCTGCTTTACTGCTTTAACTTTCTGCTTTACTGTTTTAACTTTCTGCTTTACTGCTTTAACTCACATACATTACATACTTAAAGCAGGGTAGCTAATTAAAACAATAGAGGTTACCTAGGGGATTAGTACGCTTTTGTTTTACTGTTTTACTGCTTTTGAACTTTTCGCTTACTGCTTTAACTTTCTGCTTTTACTGCTGAACTTTCTGCTTTATCTGCTTTAACTTCTGGTTTACTGCTTTAACTTTCTGCTTTACTGTTTTAACTCATATATTTATTATCATTATGTTTTCTTTTATATTTTTTATTTTTGTTTTATTACTTTTTATTTATTATTTCTATTTTTGTTTTAATACTTTTTTATTTTTAATTTGTAATGTAAGAATAAAAACACACAGAGTTTCGGTTATATAAACATTTTATTTTAATAAAATTGTACGAAATTTTATTAAAAACATATATTTTACTGATTTACAACTTTAATTAAACTCATTATTCATTATCTACTTGACAGGTATGGATGTGGAGAAATTTACGTTCCGAAGTCCGGCTACATGTCTTGTAGCTGGACCAACAGGTTGTGGCAAAACCTTTCTATTATTAAATATTTTAAAGGAAATGGAGATTTTTGAACAAACCCCTGTAAAAATAATATGGTGTTATAATGTTTACCAGGAAAAATTTAAAGAATATAAAGATGTGATTCAATTTCATGAAGGCATATACGATATTAGATCGCTGGACAATATACAAGGCCACAAAATTATTGTATTAGATGATTTAATGCACAAATTGAATTTGGAAATAGCAGAAGCGTTCACAGTTTATTCTCACCATCTAAATATCTCTGTGTTTTTCATAACGCAGAATATTTTTCATCAAAGCAAGCATATGCGAAGTGTTTCTTTAAACACACAGTATTTACTGTTGTTTGGACAGAGAAGAGACATGAGTCAAGTTAATGTATTGGCAACTCAAATGTTTCCTCTTCAAAGGAAAGAGTTCTTAAAAGTATATAAAGAGGTTACTTCGATACCCCACGGTTATTTGATGTGTGAACTTCATCCCAAAAACACGCACAGAGTACTGCTCCGTACCAACATTCTACCCTACGAGATAGAAACTGTATACATACCTGAATAATGAGTGCTCTAGTTGCAAAGTATTTACCTCTTATAAAAAAATTTAAAAAGTTGAAACCATCTGAAAAACGTAAACTAATTAGTGAGGATGAGAAATTCATCCAGTGTGTATGTGAAGTCTGTTTAAATCTTATAAAAGGAAATGTTCCTTTAAACAGACCTCAGAAGGTAAAGCTACGTCGCTATAGAAACATCATTAAAAAACTCTCCCTCAACATTAAAAATTTGAAAAATAAAAAGAAGTTACTACAGAGAGGAGGAGGAGTATTCCTGCCATTACTCTTCTCCGTTATAGCTCCCCTGATAACTAAGTGGTTGTCCCCATAATGAAGAAGGTTGCTGTACTTCCATATAATGAGTACAGAATTCAGTTCCTCAGATTCAGCAGCTGTACAGAATTCAGTTCCTCAGCTTCATCACTCGCAACCTCAATATGGCCAGTTATTGCCGCACTCTGCGCAAAATCCACAATCGCAGTTTCATCATTCACAACCCCAATACACGCAGATATTACAGCCCAATGCATTGACATTACAACATCTTTCACATCAGCAGCAACAGTTGCACCACCAGAATCCTTATATTGTGAACGACACATTATCTTTCCAGCAGCCTCTACCTCCTAGCTTATACGATCCTAAAGTTGAACAGATAACCAAATATGAGAAAGAAGTGTACAGGATATTAAATTCAGACATTAACATCCATGAGAAACGCATCTTATATCAGGATGCCGTACAAAAATTGATAGATCTTAAAGACTTGCACCTACATCCGTCCCTACGTATCCCGTTAACCGATGATGTAGATATACCTAATGAAGTAAAACTTGAAGTGAAAAATGAAGATAAATTTAAAAATATCCTAGAGGAGAGCTTACCTAATAGAGTGCGTAAATCAGGAATAGCTTTATATAATATTTTAAAAGACCAATTAACTTTGAATGAAGCAGGGGAGATCGTAATTGATGATGAAATAGTTAAAGGATCAAATATTGTGGATTTGATAGCTGATCTCTCACGTAACTGGAAGAAAGGTCCTGTAAAAGGATGGAATGATATCAAACAAGAACTTCAGACTATTAATTTTCCCAGAAGTTTAATCTTAAATACAACGCGATTAGCAGACTTGGATAATATCCCCATTACACCAAGACCTGATTCAAGTCCCTCAGGCACTTCTTACGCATCAGATAAATTTAAACGTGTTACCAGAGGCCGACTAAGAAAAACACCTTATAATAGGTCTAGTTGGATTAAATCGTAATTATGTATTATCATATATATTTAGTTGTAATGTTTGTGTATAAATAAATGTTATTTTAAATCTTTTTCTTTATTCTTTTTATATTTTATTTTATATATATATATATATATATATATATATATATATATATATATATATATATATATATATATTTTTTTATTATATATATATATATATATATATATATATATATATATATATATATAACGCTTACACGTGTGTCAGTATCTAACATGGAGGCAAAGGAGGTAGTTGATAAGTATTACTTCAATCTGAGGGAGCCAAATAGTTTTGGGGGTTTCACTAGGTTTGCTTTAAGGTATCCTAATATTGAGAAAAAAGAGTTAAAAGCATATTTAGAGGGTGAAGAGGCATTTACTCTACATAAACCTGTAAGAAAAAAATTTCCTACACGGAAAACCATATCTCCGCAGCTCGATAGCATATGGCAGTTAGATTTATCGGAAATGATTAAATATAGTTCTTATAATGAAGGTTTTCAATATATACTTTTTACAATTGACGTATACTCTAGATACTTGTGGTTGAAGCCTATAAAAGATAAAAGGTCAGCTACAGTTGCCGATGCTGTACTTGAAATTATAGAGGACGAGCGGAGAACACCTAAATCATTTTGGACAGATTCAGGAATGGAATTCAAGGGGCGTGAGTTTCAGGAGCTGCTCTGGGAGTATGGTATAAGCTATTACAATACATTTTCCGTAAACAAAGCGGCAATAGTTGAAAGAGTACAGCGTACTATTAAAGAACGCATGCATAGGTATTTTACTAAAATGAATACTTTTAAATATATTGATATACTGGACGATCTGGCTTATTCTTATAACAGGTCTTACCATAGAACTATAAAGTCATCACCTTTAGAAATGTCAAAAACTAGAGGCAGTAGAACCCACCTACATGAAAAAGAAAACAAAATAAAAGATAATTCAGGAATAAAGGTAAACGATTATGTAAGAGTTTCTCGAACAGAGGAAAGGTTTAGAAAAGGATATGAATCCGGTTGGACTACGGAAGTTTTTAAAGTCCACAATATCCGACCATTCAGTCGTGATAGTTTAAAGTTATATTATCTGAAAGATTTAAATGGTGAAAAAATAAAAGGCGGATTTTATAAACAGAAATTCAAAAAGTTAGGTTCAACCCTGTAACTCATGAATATAAAATTGAAAAAATATTAGGTACAAAAGGTAAAGGAAAAAATAAACAGGTACTGGTGAAATGGCGGGGATACCCTGCTAAGTTTAATACTTATATAAAAGCAAGTGAAGTTAAGAATTATTAATCAGTTGTCATTACAATCATGGAGAGTGTAGACCACTTCTATTTAACTCTGCCTTCTTCAGCCTCCTTGGATTTACATCCTGATAATAAACTCTCGGATTTTACAACTGTGTTAATGAATCCTATACAACTTGAAAGAGAGGTATACGAAGTAGGATTATGTGAAATGATACTAAATACAGACATAGAAAATTTACCTCACGATCTATTCTGGATGCTGGTGTACAGAAGTGTAGAATGTGTTGAAACTATATTACAAGTGAAAGATACTCGTGATCTACCTAGGTCCAGGATTGGCCCAAAAGAATACTTCTTTGAAGAATTTACTTTGCGGAGGTCTTATTTTAAATCGGTTCCTGCTATTTTTAGTCATTTAAACGTTCTCTTTGATATGAGTATTATGTGTAAGGACTTGGTATACAAAACTGAAATGCATACCTATGAAGATAAAGTAATAATATCTTTAAGTTCAAAAGTAAATGTAAACCTGCGAGACCGTGATATGTTTTTTCTGAGACGTTCACCATGGCAACGTAAACATATTCGTAGACGTGATGCTGAGTTGGATATACTTCATGATATCCCTACTATGTTGAAGAGGGTTATACTATCTGTGGAGAATAAGCGCATGACGCCATATGAACAAAAAGATGAAGCAGATCGAGTACTGCATTATACATGTACCCCATCCGAGATGCTCAATCATCCAGGTATGGCTTATGTATATACAAATATAATTGATCATCAATATGTAGGTAATACTAAAGCTCCTTTATTAAGAGTAGTATATTTTCCCATAGAGAGTAAAGTTATAACATTCCATAATGTTCATTATCTACCTCTGAATAGATCAAATTTTGACTCTGTACGCATGCATATAAAAGATGTAGAAGGAAATCCTTTTCCCTTTACACACGGAGCATTGTTATGCAAAGTTCATATTAGAAAGAAACAGATGTAGTAATTACAGCATAATGGAATATATAAGAGGTGTAGATATATTTTTTTCATTCATTAACATACTCTCACAGTGTAAAGATAGTATAAGAAAGATACTCCTGTAATAATGGACGAGGAAAGGGTATTCAGAGGAACAAAATGCAGAGGGGGTATGGTCTGGGTGGATTTTTTGCCAAGTTATGGAGAAGTGCAAGGCCTCTACTCAGGAGAGGTGGGGAATATATAGGTAAAAAAGCTATAAGAACAGGTTTGCATACTATTCAAGATATTGCGGCTGGAAATAATCCTCGTGCAGCATTAAAAAGACGTATTGCCGATGTCTCAGATGAGATGTTGGATGATGTTAAGCTTAAAATAAGACGTAAAATGTCAGGTCAAGGAAGAGGGGGCAAGAAGATTGTCCTAAAGAAAAAGGCTAAGCGGAAAAAACCTCTAAAGAAAAAATGTATTGATGTATTTGCTATTTAATTACTATCTGATAACTTTTATACGAGCTGTGTATATAAGTAAGGTTTTTCATGAAAATGTTCATTATACGGCCAGAGCTCGTACATGCAAGATGCATTTCCTTCATCCTTCTAGTCCTGATTGTTGTAAGAGTGAATTGGATCTCTTCTCCATGAACCCTACACAGATTAGCGTTAGCGAGTCCAACTTTATCAGTATTAATCCTCTGCATTCAATTACCAATACAGATGTTCCTCTAGAGTTCAATATTCCAGGCACTTCTGATCAGTACTTAGACCCCTCTAATGTGTTTTTATATGTAAAAACGAAATTGACAAAACCTGATGGTACAGATCTTCCTACGGGTGATGACCATATAGTATATACAGAATCAAATTTCCTGTATACATGTTTCAACCAGGTTGAAGTCTATCTTAACGGAACTTCACTAGGTGCATCAGCTGCTAATTATCCTTATAGAAGCTATATAGAACATTTGTTAAATTATTCAGACGATGCTAAACAATCTCATCTCAAATCATGTGGTTTTTATAGCTTCAAAGATGAAGCTGCACATATAGATAAAGCAGCTAAAGTCATAAATAATACTTATGAATTTTACGGTCGATTAAATGGCGATATCTTCTCTCAAGAAAGACTCATTCTACCATCTGTAGATACTAGAATCATTTTATCACGATCAAATCCTAAATTTGCTCTTAAAATAAAAAGTAAACCTACTGCTACAGCTGTATGCCCCTGAACCTGTTTTCAAACTGCTGGAGGCTTATCTCTATGTTAGAAAAGTGAAATTATCACCACAGCGACATCTGGAAATTGAAAATTCGCTTTTGAATACTACAGCAAAGTATCCTATTAAGAGAGTTGAAACCAAGATATTTAATTTCACTCAAGGATTATCGAGTATCAATATCCCTAACATTGTGAACGGAAATTTACCACAGAAAGTAATAATAGGGATTGTGGAACATGAAGCCTACTCCGGGAATTATAAAAAGTCACCCTATATTCACACCTTTCGGACTTAGGGGCATCAGTTTACATGTGAATGGACTACCTCACGGACGTGATTATGAAATGTTATACAACGGAGACCTATCTCTCTGTACTCGACCTTTTTACGACTTAATAGCCAATACTGTATCATGTAATGATAGTGGGACAGGTTTAAATCTTGAAGAATACGCAAAGAATAGTAATTTATATGCGTATGATCTTACTGCAGACCTTTCAGCTTGTAACGCCTATCATTTAAACATTTTGAGAAAGGGCACCTTAGGACTAAGTCTCTCTTTTGGATCGATTCTACAATCGCCCATCACTGTAGTGGTCTATCTTGAGCATCCTCAACTCATTGAAATTGACAGAGTACGCAACGTACTTTTGAATTATTAAAGATGAATGAAGAGGAAATAAAATCGGTGTTTAAAAATGAACCTCGCTTTTTAGGTGTGTTTGCTATTAACGAAATAAACTCTGTAAAGTTGGAGAAGGACACCTGCTTCATATTCAATACATTGCCTCGTCACATCACCTCAACAGGACATTGGATTTCCGTTTATAGGAGCAAAAAGCGATACTGTTCACATAATTGATTCTTTGAACTTAAAATTTATATTGAATAATCATTATATTACCTTATTTTTAAAATATAATAATGTAAGCTGTGTAAAAACTATGTCTTACCCTGTTCAACCCTTATATTCCAATTTATGTGGAGTCTATTGTATTTATTTCATTATATGTTTTTTAAATAATGTATGTTTTAATAAATTTGTAAATATATTTGATGCTAAAAATTTGTATGTCAATGATTTTATAGTTTCTGATTATGTAATAAATGCTTTAAAATGAAAAACGCGATTTTACTTCCCTTAAAACTCGTATATATAAAAAGGTTTTAATAAAATTTCGTACAATTTTATTAAAATAAAATGTTTATATAACCGAAACTCTGTGTGTTTTTATTCTTACATTACAAATTAAAAATAAAAAAGTATTAAAACAAAAATAGAAATAATAAATAAAAAGTAATAAAACAAAAATAAAAAATATAAAAGAAAACATAATGATAATAAATATATGAGTTAAAACAGTAAAGCAGAAAGTTAAAGCAGTAAAGCAGAAAGTTAAAGCAGTAAAGCAGAAAGTTAAAGCAGTAAAGCAGAAAGTTAAAGCAGTAAAGCAGAAAGTTAAAGCAGTAAAGCAGTAAAACAAAAGCGTACTAATCCCCCTAGGTAACACCTCTATTGTTTTAGTGCTTTACTGCTTTAAGGTATGTAATGTATGTGAGTTAAAGCAGTAAAGCAGAAAGTTAAAGCAGTAAAGCAGAAAGTTAAAGCAGTAAAGCAGAAAGTTAAAGCAGTAAAGCAGAAAGTTAAAGCAGTAAAACATGAGTTAAAGCAGTAAAGCAGAAAGTTAAAGCAGTAAAGCAGTAAAACAAAGGCATACTAATCCCCTAGGTGTTAGGTAATAACACCTCTATTGTTTTACTGCTTTAAGGTATGTAAAGTATATGTTTTTAATAAAATTTCGTACAATTGTAGTAAAAATGAATGACTCGTAGTATATTTGAAACGAGATTCTTTGAATAGTTTACATTGATATCATATTTTTTCGTTCACGCGGGAATTTAGCGTCTGCGGACGCACGCGGCGGCGGTTACGCGGAAATATTGCGCCTGCGGGCGCACGCGGCGGGCGGGAACGCGGAAATATTGCGCCTGCGGGCGCACGCGGCGGCGGTTTCGCGGATGGGCTGACCTGCGGACGCGGACTCGGACTCGGAAACGTTTGCGATCACTGTCTCAACTGTGTAACTCTTTAGATATATATTCTGTCATGCTATAAGTGTTATAAAAATACTAACTCATAGTAGGAAGCATTCTAGCAGATTGTAATATACACCAATCGATTCCTCATACCTTATTACCTAGGGGTAGACACCTATATTAGGGCTATTCTAGGCTCAGGGGAGGCTAGAAAAGACTTGAAAAAGTGGCACTCAGTTGGCACTATGTGGCACTCACCTGTGGCACTCCATTTGGCACTCATTGGCACTCACTTGGCACTCATTGGCACTCATTGGCACTCACTTGGCACTCACCTGGCACTCACCTGGCACTCATCTAATACTCATAGAACACTAATAGAACATCACTAGATACTCCTTACGGTGATTGGGAACCATTAAAGTTGAGGCATCAAAGTTAAGGCATCAAAAGCTAAGACATCCAAATTGTACCGTAGAATACAAAAGGTCAGGCCAAAATATCATGGTCAAACAAGGTTAAGACATCAAAAAGGGCTAAGCCCCTAAAGGAAGATCAAAAATTACCGTGGGCAAAAATTGACCCATGGTATCTGTCAAGGGTGTGTATGTGTGTGCGCACGCGTACGTGTGTATAAGTGTAAATGTAAGTGTCTATGGGTAAATGTAAGTGTCATAGTGAATGTCTGTATAAGTGTAAGTGTGTGTGTGTGTGTGTGTGTGTGTGTGTGTGTGTGTGTGTGTGTGTGTGTGTGTGCGCACGCGCACGTGTGTAGGTGTTCAAGTTTGGGTAGGTCCATACAGGCGTTCAAGTTAGGAACGAAATATGTGACGGGTGGGGCACGAGTGGCCAGAAAATTGGCGTGGGTCAAAAATGACCCATGGTGTACGGCAAGGTTAATGCCGAAATATCATGGTCAAACAAGTTAAAGACATCAAAAAATAGGGCTAAGCCCTAAAGGAAGATCAAAAATCACCGTGGGTCAAAATTGACCCATGGAAGACCAAAGGGTTGGTCGAAAATGGTTGGTCGAAATTTCCGTGGGCCAAAATTGACCCATGGAAGACCAAAGGGTAGCCAAAAATTACCGTGGGCCAAAATTGACCCATGGTATCTGGCAAGGTGGTCAAACAAGGTAAAGACATCAAAAATAGGGCTAAGCCTCTAAGAAAATTACCGTGGGCAAAATTAGCCCACGGTCGAAAAAAAGGGGTAAAATACAGCGTTAATACGTACAACGGTTGCTGACGCAACCGAGTTTGGCGATCCCTTTCTTCGAAAGGGTGCTAAAATTAGGGTTGCCAAAAATTAGGGCTGCCAAAAAATTAGGGTCAAAAATTAGGGTTCTCAAAAATTAGGGTTCTCAAAAATTAGGGTTCTCAATTAGGGCTCTCAAAAAATTAGGGTTCTCAAAATATTAGGGGGCCAAAAATGACCCATGGAAGATCAAAGGGTTGGTCGAAAAAAAGGTCAAGGCCCAAAAAGGTCAAGGCCCAAAAAGGTCAAGGCCCAAAAGGTCAAGCCCAAAAAGGTCAAGCCCAAAAAGGTCAAAAAAGGTAAAAAATTGGGCTCAAAAAACCCTCAGGTAGGTTCCTGGACGCTGTGGTCAAATTTTTTAGTTTTCAGCTATTTTGTTTTCAGTTATTCTAATTGTTTTTTTCACTTATTTTAATTGTTGTTTTCATTTATTATAATTGTTGTTTTATATTTTCTAATTGACCAGCAAAATATAAGCTAATATAATAATGTTTTTATAAAATTCAAGTTTCCATTTAATTTAATATTTCATTTGTCATACCAAATGAATCAATTAATGCATACATGATTTTCATGCATAAGAAAAAAAACGTGTGAAAAAAAACCTGCATTATTAAATTGAAACATATATTAAGTCAAATCGTAATTAATTTTCAGATATTTTTTTTATTAGTTATGCATTATTCACAAAATCATTTAAAAAATCAAGCTGAATCAATATATGTCATTAAAGCTTACTCCAATCAACATTATTCTGTATTGTATTTTATATCAACCAATTAATAATGAAAAATATGACCTACCTTTTTAAAAGTGATTATAAGTAAAATAGTGACAAGGATTTTTAAGTATTGAAACATTATTCTTAACCATCAATTCAAAAACATAAAAACTTTGGAAATTAGTAAAAAGCTAACTAGTAAAGGTGAACTTCATGGCATAGCATCAGGTGTATGAAGGATTCTAGGTCTAAATAAATTAGTAGAAAAAATTGTTAATGATGGCTGATATAATCAACATATCAGCATTGTAAATAATTATGACTTATATTAATCTTTGGTCGGTTCAGTGATGTTGACAGTGATGCATAAACAGGTGATGCTGATGACCAAATGGGGTAAACACATTAGAAGCCTCTATTAGCAAAATAAAAACATCTGGGCATTATTTTAGTTTTCCAAGACGAAAACTATTTTAAAAGAAAAAATTTTCATTTTTTCTTTTTGTTGTGGTAACCGTGTATCTCGTAAGTTGTATCGATATGTGAACGAGAACAAAGACCTCTTAATTTAAGTTCTGATGTATTAGGAATACTGCACGTGACACAGGCTTCAATTCCACAAGAGTACATTACCCACTTCCCAAGTAAATGAGTTTCTAAGAAAATGCATTTGGGCTCGTCGAAGTATGTGGAAACTCCTGGTCTGAAGTTACTGTATTTCAAATGGGTATTTCTTTCATTATGAATTAGTTGTAGTGATCCGTTCAACACTTCGGCTTTTATTCCAACCCACATAAAAATGCTGTAATCAGTGGAACATACCTCAAAAAATGTCCTAGTGGATGATACAAATGCTTGATTTTCTTCTTCGCTCATTGGAGCTGTAATTTCACCTTTCAAAGTTCGGCATAAGTGAGAAGCGCTCTTAAAATCTCTTTGTTCCGGGAAAACAACATAATCATGGAGGTTCACAACGCAGACAGAACTTTTTAAAATGTTTGTGAAGTTTGCGGAATCACTAATTCTCCATACCTTATCAAATGTGAGATGATCATTCTGGAATTCTAAAGCGTCACAAGTTAAAAAAGTTTGAACCAAAGCATCATCAAACAAATTTCCGGATAAAATATAGTTAGCAAAGCAACCCTAAAAAGTTTCTTCTAAAGTAAATCCACCGAGAACTACATCTTGCTCAACCCCAAGAATAATTGTTCCACCTGATTGAATTTCAATTGGCTCCTTGCTTTGAATTTGTAGATCGATCTCTTCCACAACAAAGGGGAATATCTAGAGGAGGCAATACTACGAAAGTTGAAATAAATAGTGACGTTCTGATTGGCCAACAACATGGTGGTGCAGCAGCAATGAAGAAAGGTTTAGATAAAAGTGTTTATTTAAGCTGTCAAAAATATACAGCGGCATTGTATATTCATTGCTGTTGAGATTCATGTACTAAAACAACTGGGCACTATTTTAGTTTACCAAGGTGGAAACTATTTTATTATAAAATAGGAAAAATTTTCCAACAGAAAAGAAAATGGACAAAACTAACACGAATATGGGAAATAAGGTCGGTGGAAAGTTACGATGGATGGTACAATTTAGAGAAGTTTCTAAAGCAATTGTTGAAGCTTTCGGGGAGCATGAGATGGATCAAGATATTGAACCTTCTTCAAAAAAGCCTTAAATCTTTTTAAATTTGTAATCACGAGCGAATTTGTTATAAGTTTAATTATGATTTCAACTTTATTCTCCTTCACTATTCCATTATGTAATACATTGCAGTCTCCATCATAAGTGACAGCAACTGCTTTTAATCATATTGAAAATGTGATGATTGTTTTGAAAGATTTTCCAGAAGTTTCAACAAAACTTCGGCTTTCTCTTAATGAAGAAATGAGTATGCCCAGTGTCAGAATCAATGTAATACGAAAATAAATCAAGCAATTGCAATTAGTTTTCTTGATGATTTTTCAAACCAGTGAGCCACAGATCCATCCTTACCAATCTTAATAAAATGATTCCATCGATATCTATTAAAAGGTTTACGAATTTTGTAAATAAACTTGATCTATGCAGTCACATTTGGATAGTTAAGGATTTTAGCATCTATCTCACTCACAACCTGCACTCCAGAAATATATTTTTCTACTCTGAAAAGGCTCAAAACACACTTTCTCAATTTTACAGGGACGATACATCAACAGATCTGGTCTGAAGAGTGTTCATCATAACCACAAAGTATAAACGGAAGCTATCATACGCTGCGCTACTAGAAACTGATTATGCATATGCGAACTTGAAAAACATTCTAGAGTTCACTAGTATAAAAACTGCTGTCAATTTCAATATGTATTTATCTATATCTGTTATTCCTCTACTTTTAGAAAGAATATATATATATATATATATATATATATATATATATATATATATATATATATATATATATATATATATATATATATATATATATATATATATATATATATATATATATATATATATATATATATATATATATATATATATGTTTCTGTCACAAATTAAGATTTTCTACTTTACAAATGTAATTATTATTTATCCTGATGTGTGCCGGATAATTTACATCAGATAATCCTATTATCCGGCCCGATAAGCTACCCGGTGCACCTCTAATATATATTATATATATATACATATATATATATATATATATATATATATATATATATATATATATATATATATATATATATATATATATATATATATATATATATATATATATATATATATATATATATATATATATATATATAATTTATATATATATATATATATATATATATTATTATATATATATATATATATATATATATTATATATATATATATATATATATATATATATATATATATATATATATATATATATATATATATATATATATAAATATATATATATATTTATATATTATATTATTATTATATTATTATTATTATTATTATTATTATTATTATATTATATATATATTATTATTATTATTATTATATTATTATTATTATTATATTATTATATTATTATTGTTATATATTTATATATATTATATATATATATATTATATTATTAAATACATATATTATATTATTACATTATTATATATTATTATATTATTATATATATATATATTATTATTATTATTACATATTATTATATATATATACATATTATTATTATTATTACATATTATTATTATTATATATATTATTATTATATTATTATTATTATATATTATTATATATTATTATTATTATTATATTATATATTAATTACATATTATATATATATATAGATAAGATTTATATGAGTTATTATATATATATATATATGCTATTATTAATATATATATATATATATTATATATATATATATATATATATATATATATATATATATATATATATAAACTCGGCAGGTTGGATATAATAAAGATAAATACTAGTTTCCCTTGTATTATTTGGGCTTAAGGAGGTTCATTCTATCCAATATATTTTTATTAATTCACACAAACTCACAAAAACACCCTCACATACACATACAAAACAAATTTCAAGATATAAAATTCTTGAGAAGTGAATTTGCTCAGTCTATCTCATTCATATAAATGAGGATAAGAAGAGGTCATAGAAATTTTAGCCGAAGGAAGAGGTCAAGATTTGGGTAGGCCTTTTTAATTTACCTTAAGAAGGATTTATACCCTATATTAAAATCAGGTCAAATTTGATCTTATTTTAAATAATAGAACTTTTGAAAGACCCTGTACCTTATACTCTATAGCATACCCTGTTGATTACGGACAGGATATCCAATATAAATAGCCAGTTGTTTGCTGGTTAAATTTTCTTGAAATATCAAAACAGAATATTTTTTAAAATAGTTTTTGTATATTTATTAATTGTCTATTATTTTAATAAAAGTTATATATATATATATATATATATATATATATATATATATATATATATATATATATATATATATATATATATATATATATATATATATATATATATATATATATATATATATATATATATATATATATATATATATATATATATATATATATATATATATATATATATTATATATATATTAAAAAATAGTATTTGTAAGTTATATATATATATATATATATATATATATATATATATATATATATATATATATATATATATATATATATATATTTATATATATATGTATATATATATATATATATATATATATATATATATATATATATATATATATATATATATATATATATATATATATTAGTGATGGATCGAATAACCGCAACCGCAACCGCAACCGCAACCGCAAATGCGGAGCAACCGCACATATTTTGACAACCGCAACTGCAACCGCAACCGCGGTTGTCACTGGTCTACACAACCGCAACTGCAACCGCAACCGCGGTTGTCACTGGTCTTCACAACCGCAACTGCGGTTATCAGGAAGTTATCTTTTTAAAATACTCTCTTATGCTATCAAAACTTTCCCTCTTTCTCTTTATTATATGAAAACAAGGATTCGGTTTGTATTTTACTCCTCAAATACTGTTATGAAGACAACTTACTAGTTCTGATTTTATACTAATTGAAAAATGTATTACCCTATTGGAGATATTTGAAGAGATTACTAAAAAGTTAAGCTTTCATTCGTCCTCTATATCACAAGTAATTCCTTTTATTGTGTCGTTAAAAACTCTTCACCAGACCTCAGATTTCGAGGCTGAAGAGGGAATTAAATCAGCTGTACAAACAATAAATTCGGAGTTAACTCGAAGATTTGATAATTTGGAAAGAAATTTCTTGTATTCCATCGCAACGTATCTAGATCCTCGATATAAAGGGAAATTTTTTACAACTTCTTATGTTTTGAAGGAAGTTCAGGAAGAAATAACAAAACAATGTAAGGAACTTTCTTCAGAATATGGAAAAGAAATATCTATTAACAGACATCCTTAAAGAATTTAAACTGCAGAAATAAAGCAACCTTCAACAT
This sequence comes from Trachelipus rathkii, assembly GCA_015478945.1. Taxonomy (NCBI): domain Eukaryota; kingdom Metazoa; phylum Arthropoda; class Malacostraca; order Isopoda; family Trachelipodidae; genus Trachelipus; species Trachelipus rathkii. The sequence goes on along the minus strand of JABUQX010065813.1, from coordinate 4,386 downwards.
CCAAGCCAAAAACTCTGCTTGAAACCATGAATGCTCATTTAACATCAAGTAGTGATGATGATACAGAAATAGATTTTAATAAAAGTGTTTTGGATGAAATAGCAAAATATCAAAAAGAAAAAAGGATCGATCCCGAAGATGATCCTCTAATGTGGTGGAGAGGGAACGAACATAGCTTCAAAGAGTTGAAGATGATGGCTAAAAGATATTTGTCATGCCCATCTAGTAGTATACCAAGCGAACAACTTTTCAGCGGTGCTGGATTAATTTATGACGAGAAAAGGATGAGATTAACAGGAGAAAATGCAGAAAATTGTTATTCCTTAAATCTAACTTGACGCTTCTAAAAATTCAATTACAAACGTGAATAAAAGAAGCACCTTAGTCGGATACTTTCCAGTTTCCACAGGGCGGAGGATGGGGAAAGTGGATGGTGTTGTGCATTGTGCATGGGTCCTCGTTCCGCACCCTGGTAACTCTTGTAAACGGAGGCTAAATTGCATATTAAACGACCAGAAATTTGAAATTTTCAAAGTAATAATAATAATAATAATAATAATAATAATAATAATAATAATAATAATAATAATAATAATAATAATAATAATAATATTATTATAATTTATAAATTTTCCCAAACCAAACGAAGAACTGTTAACGATACAAGTTTGCGGTAACAAAATTACTTTACTTGTTGCGAGATAACACAGCTATAACATAAAAGTTTTTATTGCACAACCGCAACCGCAACCGCAACCGCGGTTGTTGAAAAATTTAAGAACCGCAAAAAACCGCAACCGCGGTTGTTGAAAATTTAAGAACCGCAAAAAAACCGCAACCGCGGTTATGCAAAAATTCAGCTTCGCTCCATCACTAATATATATATATATATATATATATATATATATATATATATATATATATATATATATATATATATATATATATATATATATATATATATATATATATATATATATATATATATATATATATATATATATATATATATAAGGCGTGCGGTCCATGGAAGCAAGGGAACCACTAGTAAATAAAAGATAATTTCAAAAATTGAAATAATTCAATCTTAAACAATTACATTAATTATTACAATTAATCATTCTATTTTATCAATTTTTCATTTAATTATTGTTTAATTACTTCAGTGTGGAATAGGAAGAGGGAAGAGAGAGAGAGAGAGAGAGAGAGAGAGAGAGAGAGAGAGAGAGAGAGAGAGAGAGAGAGAGAGAGAGATCAATGTAATCTGACTCATATCATAAGTAAATGACAAAATTCTTAATAGCATCCTTTTCCCCTGTTTACTATATATATATATATATATATATATATATATAGAAGTTAAAGAAGAAGATATATATATATATATATATATATATATATATATATATATATATATATATATATATATATATATATATATATATATATATATATATATTTATATATATATATTTAACAATAAATCATTGTACCAGCTTTTCCTATTCGAAAAGCACTTTTTTTCGATTTAACATACGTTATGCATTCTACTTTTCTAAAGTGAATTTTAAATTTTTAATTAACATACTTTTTTACAGAAATTTATTTTAAATAGCTGGTTGTCAGTAGGCAAAACAATTATATTGAGTTTTTGCCATTTTTTGGCCCTTGTTAGTCCTGAACGTGACTTTTTCATTAAAAGAACCTTTAACCCTTTGGCATAAAATGATGAATATCTAAGTAGCACATTAACCCAAATCAAATGAAAAAGTTATAGACAAAAAACAAAATGGAATAAACATCTGGAATTCAAATAATGTTTTCTATGAATGATATATATATATATATATATATATACATGTATGTATCTCTTTATTTTGAGATATATATATATATATATATTATATATATATATATATATATATATATATATATATATATATATATATATATATATATATATATATATATATATATATATATATATATATATAGTGATGTACGCTGGGCAAATGCCCAGTGGGCAGGCATTTATAAAATGGGCATTTGTCCAGGCATCAGATTTATATTCTATACTTAAAAAATTATTTCATATATATATATATATATATATATATATATATATATATATATATATATATATATATATATATATATATATATATATATATATATATATATATATATATAAATATATATATATATATATATATATATATATATATATATATATGTATATATATATATATATATATATATATATATATATATATATATATACAATACCTTTTAACGTGCTTTATCCCCTATGCAGGGGGTAACACGGGGGACCACAGGAAATCGAACTTTAAGGCCGGCTATCCCCAAACCAGCACCACCAACGTGTTCGCAGTCGAGTTTTAATTCTTGCCCCCAGGTAGATAAAACTCCAACTGCTACGCGGAGGATTTGAACCAGCGTCCTCTCGTATGAGAGGCGGCGACTCAACCTCCTGCGCCACGAGGCGTTCATATATATATATATATATAAAATACCTAATCTATATATATATATATATATATATATATATATATATATATATATATATATATATATATATATATATATATATATATATATATATATATATATATATATATATATATATATATATATATATATCTTTCCTTCTACGCTTCCACATATGTGTGTAGGGTAATGTAACATGCATGGAAATAGATAGCTAAGTAGAAAAGCGTGACGCAAGTCGAAGCTAAATCATCAGCGTAGAATAAGCAAGCAACACATCCATACCTTGCTCTACTATAAATATTAAACCATTCACTTTCAACTCTATTTATTCTTACACAAGCTTCACTATCGAATTCATATTTTTTATTCCATTCAGAAGCCTACCACCAACACCATATATCACAAACACCTGAAACAGAGCTTCAGTATTAATCCTGTCATACGCCTGTTGTAAGTCCATAAAATCTAAATACAATTTATTCTTCTTTCTTATTTTCGCAATCATTTGTTTCAATGTGAATATTTGATCTACATGACCTCTACCATTTTTGAAGCTCTGCGCCTTCTTTACTCTGCCAACCCAGTCCCTCAGTCACCAGAAGCTTTCTAACAAAATACCAGGTATCTCTTCCCTACAATACACACTAAATCAACAACCTGCCACAACCTTTTTCTCATCCTCTAACCCAAAAAGTTAGATTCAAGAACAGCTTTCAAACGACCGAGCCCCCTTCAAGGCGATATCAACAGGTTTTCACCCTGTCCTTCCCTCGTTCTGTAAGATTTAATAGATGTAAATACTGCAATAGACCGCAGCTTAAATTTGTATAGCTCGGTCGTTTGAAAGCTGTTCTTGAATCTAACTTTTTTGGGTTAGAGGATGGCTCAGTCGGTAGAGCGTCCGAGTATGTCGGTCTCAGTCGCAACATGCGTTGGTTCGACCCCAGAGGAGGCAATTTTCTTTACCACTTTCCAACAATAGTTCTTTATTTACTATATATATATATATATATATATATATATATATATATATATATATATATATATATATATGGGAAATAGACAGATAAAAATAAGTGTATATATATATATATATATATATATATATATGAGAGGTATATATATATATATATATATGAAACATCCACATTAGCATCCGCGGATGTGCAACATTAAATATCCGCATTCGCATCCACAGATGTGAAAAATTAAGACCTACAATCACATCTGCATCCGCGGATAAAAACTCACGGCATTGCTCCTTTCTAGAAGGGCCAGAAAATAATAATAATAATAATAATAATAATAATAATAATAATAATAATAATAATAATAATATTAGCAGTAATAATAATAATAATAATAATTAATAATATTTGACGATTCTTCAGTACTCTTCCTCTTAGAAACCTTCTCCTCTTCGTCCAAAAATAATCATCGAAGGAATCTGGCATTAAGAAACAGCTTTCTGCTTCTTCTTTTCTTCTTCTTAGCAGACTCCCTTAATGACTTTGGGAAGACCATACCTTATTTGCAGTGAATGAGCATGTTATATATATATATATATATATATATATATATAGTATATATATAAGTATATGTATATATATATATATATATATATATATATATATATATATATATATATGGTCCTTTATACATGTGAGTACAAATGTCAAGAATTTTTTTTTAACATATTAGTAAATACAAAAGGAAAAATATAATAATAATAATAATAATAATAATAATAATAATAATAATAATAATAATAATAATAATATAATAATATTTAGCAAGTAATGAAAACGCGAAAGTTAAGCCATTGATAAATGTGAAAACGGTTAAACACCCAAACGATCCGAACGAAGTACACTG
>JABUQX010065812.1:0-22500 GCA_015478945.1 Trachelipus rathkii | reverse complement strand
GAAATTTAAGATTCTAAAGAAATTTACTAAGAAATTTTAAAATATGTGTTAGCACATGTGTATAACAATTTCCAGTAGTGACTTTTGCCTTTAATTCTATTAAAACCATTTAAAAACTATATTGTAAAACCATCAAAATAGGCATAAAACCCTTAAAAACAAAAAAAACATTGGTTTATTTGTTTTTTCAAAAAAAACAATGGTGTTTTTGAAAACCATGTTTTTTTTCTAACCTATAATATTATGTATATAATATATATATATTATATATATATATAATATATATATTATATATATATATATATATATATATATATAAATAGATATATATATATAATATAATATATATATATATATATATATATATATATATATATAAGTAGTATATATTTGTTTGTATATATAATATATATGTAATACAATAACATATATGTCTATATATATTTATATATATATATTATATATTGTAAATATATAATAGTTATATATATATATATATATATATATATATATATATATATATATAGGTAATATAAAGTTTTGAATTTGAATAAATTGAATAACTATTTTTGGTCTTTGTTGCACAATGATGATTGACGAATAAAATATTTGCTCTTAGTAGTACAAAAAATTAGTTGATATATTTTTAAATATTTCTATTTTTGAATTTCAATCAGCTGGAAAAATTGCACTGAAATTAGTGGAGCAAACTAAAGCATTTCAGGAAATAAATGCCAAGTATCACTTCGTGCCCATACCAACGTGCCCAAATGCTGTTCACCCGAGTGATGAATATTTCGAATGTTACATGAAATACTACACAACTCGGTTGATCATCATCAAAGCGGGACAGCCAAAATGGCTCCTCTTAACGATCCTACTGGAGTGGTAGACCCAGAACTTAGGTTTGAGACAAACATTATATATATATATATATATATATATATATATATATATATATATATATATATATATATATATATATATATATATATATATATATATATCTATAATATATATTATATAGGCTATATAATTTATATATTATATATATATACCGTAATATATATATATATATATATATATATATATAGTATATATAATATATATTATATATATATATATTATATATATATATATATATATAATATATATAATTATATTATAGTATATATATATTTATATATATATATATAAATTTATTTATATATATATATATATTATGATATATGATTTATAGATATATATATATATATATATATATATATATATATATATATATATAGTTTTAAATTATATTTATTATATATATATATATATATATATATATATATATATATATATATATATATATGTTCCATTTTTTGAATTTTTATAATCTACTTAGTCATTTAATCATATGATGAAGAAAATCATCTCGAGCTACTTCTAGAATTTAATTTTCGACACTTTTTGATCTTTGTCCAAGGCAGAGAGCCTCATTTATAATTAACAATAGTGAAATATAGTGAATTTTGTGTGAAATATAGTGTATAGAAGTAATGAATAATAATAAAAAAATTCAATAATAGATAAAATAAGTACTTTTAAGAATAATAATAATATCTAATGATAAAATAATTATTAATAATAATAATAATAATATAAGAATATAATAATTAGATAATAATAATAATAATATAATAAATAATAATATAATAAGTAATAATAATAATAAATAATAATAATAATAATAAAAAAATTGAGATGATTAATACTAATAATAAAATATTAATAATAATAATAATAATAATAATAATAATAATAATAATAATAATAATAATAATAATAATAATAATAATAATAATAATAATAATAATAATAATAATAATAATAATAATATGATAGTACTAATAATTATATATAATTATATAAATAATTAAATGAAATTAATTAACAATAAATATAATAATAATTAATAATCATAAATTAGCAATATTCCTAACTATGTGAAGGACGAATCATAATAATAATAATAAAATAATAATAATAGCAATAACAATAATAATAAAGATCCTAATAAATAATAATAATAATAATAAGAATAATAAATAATATATAATAATAATACAATAATAATAATAATATAATAATATTAAAGGTAATAATAATTTTTAAGGATAAAAATACATGGAGTAATAATAAGAACCATAATGATAATTATAATAGGGATATAATAATAACACTAAGCTTATAAAAATTAAAATTTGTGTAGCTGAAAATATTAATAATAATAATAATAATAATAATAATAATAATAATAATAATAATAATAATAATAATAATAATAATAATAATTAGTAATTTTAATCTTTAGATTGAGAATATTGTATTGTTTAAAGAGCTTTAAAGATATTTTCTCTAACTCGTTATATAATTTAGCATCTTTATAGCTAGCTGCTTGTCTGGCTTTTTTTAAACGGATAGAAAGGGTATATTGATATGCGAACTATTTCGCTTAGCTCTACTTCTTCTAATATGATATTAATGAAAAACTAGATAGTAGGAGTCACGGCTTTTGTTATTTTATGATTTTCGTGCTGCTCTTTAGAAGAGATAACTTTAGTAGGTCTTGGAACTGCAATATTTTAAGCTTTTAAACAAAGGTGTTGTTTGGATATAAAAACTTTTGCTACCGCTTAGAAGTCGTATAAAACGTATTTGCATAGTAATAAGCTGTTGAATAGCTGATTTGTTAGCTGTGTCGTATACTGGGAGGCAATATAGCAAAAGTGGGTTCACTTGTGCATATATCTTTTTCAGTATATATAAAGGAATGCATTTTGCTAATTTTACTAGTATATACATGTACTTCACTAGTTTACTCATTAGCTGTTTAATATGCTCATTAAATGATAATTTTTCATCAACTGTTACCCCAAGAATTTTTGCCTTTGTGTCTCATTTCAATACAACCCCTTTTATGTTTATGTTGAAATTATCATCATAATGTTATTTACTAACAAGAATGTATGACTTTTTTGTAGATTTAGTGAAAGTTTTTTAGAATCGATCCATGTTGAAATTTTATTTAATGTGTTTATCGTTTTCTGTGATAGTATCTTGGGATCTTATCACTTATTAATATTGATATGTCATCAGCAAATGCAACCATAAAAGAATCCTGCGAATTAAACATGTCATTGGTATATAAAGTAAATAGTAAATGGCCGAGTATAGATCTTTGTGGAACACCGCAATATATTTTGAGTTTATAAGAACATATTTCACCTAATTTAACATATTGTGATCTCTCTCCTAGATATGTTCTAAACCAATGTAGTATATTTCCCTGAATTCCCAGTTTATACATTTTTCTCAGAAGAATATCATGTTCTATTATATCAAAAACCTTTGTAAGATCCAATGATATAAGCGCAGATGAGTTTTTACGTTCAATATTTTCTTATATATTTTCACAGTCAAACAAACAAGGGCTTCAGTTGTAGATCTATTCTTCCTAAAGCCAAATTGAAAGTCATTTATAATATTATTTATATTAAGATATTCAGTTAGGCGATTTATTAATAAATTTTCAAATATTTTACTAATAGTATGTGATATTGAGATCGGTCTATAATTAATAGGATCATTTTTGTCCCCTTTTTTATGGGCGGGGACTACACGCGAGACTTTTAAAATTTCTGGGAAAATTAATGTGTGAATGAAGATGTTAAAGAGGTCTTTTAAAGGGGAGTTAATTATGTCGGCAATTATCTTGTAAATGTGGTTGGGGATGGTCAAAATATCTCATTTCTTATTTTTAAGGTCGGCAATTACCGCTTTGACTTCTGATGCCACAATATTTTCAAAGGAAAACCAAGAACCAAAATGTCCCAGATAGGTCTCAAATGTGTTTTGGCTTGGAGGCGTGCCTACCACAGTTTGTTTACCAATATTTACGACGTGCTTATTGAGTTGGTCGGCAATTTCCTTTTGTTCTTTTAATATTTCTCCATTTATTTTTAGTTCGCTTATTTTGCTTGTTTTTGATTTATTTTTGTTGACTAGTTTATTGATCAAGCCCCATGTAGTTTTTGAATCTTCATATACCTCGCTAACTTTATTAGTATAATATTTCCTCTTTGCTTTCTTCAAGATGATTTTTAATTGTTTATCATAATTATTATATAATTGAAAAGGTATGATGTCATTTTTATAATTTCTATAGAGTTTATGCTTTTGATTTATAGAGTTAATTATTTCACTTGTTATCCACAGATTCCAAATAATAATAATAATAATAATAATAATAATAATAATAATAATAATAATAATAATAATAATATAATAATAATATTAATATATAATAATAATAATAATAATAATAATAATAATAATAATAATAATAATAATAATAATAATAATAATAATAATAATAATAATAATAATAATAATAATAATAATAATAATAATAATAATAATAATAATAATAATAATAATAATAATAATAATAATATATATAAGTTTAAAGAGTATAGAACGTATGTATTGTTTGAGAAATTCGAGAGATAGATGGGGCTGAGGTATGATCATTCCATTTCGCGCCTCACAAACATACAGAGACAATTAAACGTACATTTGAAATCACATGTTGATTGCTAAAACCCTGTCTGGTGCGCAATCCTACTCTTCCTTTAGGTATAACTTGTACTATAGATATCCCCAAACATTATTTCTCATTAATAATTATAAAATTATTAGTTGACTAATATAGAATTTGAAAAGTTACAATGAGTTCCTTCCAATTATAAACCCTCGTCCAAACATCCCTATTTATTGTTTGTTAGCTAGGGGCTTCGGGTGGAGTTTGTGGCGACATAGATTTACTGAATTTTTCTGGTGTATATTATTATTCTTGAATTGATTTCTTCCGTAATTAAGGTGTTACTCTTATATCCGCTTTGTTGATCATCAGTTTATACATCTCACAGACTTCACTCTTGTTTTAATCCGAAACTCAAGTATTTAGGCACTCTGTACTATACAACTGTTTCTATGCACTTTTATTTATGCAAAGGTTCATGTTAATCTTATGTGCACAATAACACTGCCTGTTCTTGTGTTACCAAGCATGTTTAAGGGGCACCTTCCAATATTCAACTAAATTCAACGGTTCTAATTTATCTATGACCTAACACAACTGACTATTCAAAGCGTTTCGACAACGTTTAGTACAAAAAAAGCCCAGATTCTCGTATCCATTCTCTGGAACTATTATAGTAAAGATTATAATAATTGTTTATGTCTCTTTTATATCATTAATAAACATGCTTTCCAAAGATATTGGTACAGTATCAATACGTGACATTGATTTTTGAGTAAATTGCAAAAGCTGGAAACAAACATCTGCTTGAATTCTCAGCTAAAAATGTTAAAATTGTATTACAATATTTAAATTATTATCATAATTAAAATAATTATCCATTTCTATTATTTTTCAATTTAAATTTCAGGGTTCGTGGCATTTCCGGATTAAGGGTAGCAGATACTTCGATAATGCCCGTAATTACTACTGGCAATACCAATGCCCCTGCAATAATGATTGGAGAAAAGGCCTCAGATCTCATCAAAAATTCTTGGAAATCTTCTTATTGAAAAGGATTCATTACAAAAGTTTAATTTCTCAAAAATTATGAATTTTAAATTTATTCTTTTAATAATAATAACGAAGATTAAACGGTATGGTATAATATTCACTTGCCTGAAAAGGATTATTACAAAAGTTTAATTTTAAAATGATAAATTTTAAATTATCTTTAAATTATTTATATTATATTATATTATTTTTTATTAATATATTGATTATTATTATATTATATTATATTATTATTATTATTATATTATTATTATTATTATTATTATTATTATTATTATTATTATTATTATTATTATTATTATTATTATTATTATTATTATTATTATTATTATTATTATATTATATTATATTAGTATTATTATTATAATGAGGTTTCAGTTGCATTTTTCGCATTGTTGTTTGGGTTGTTATTTTGTAGACTTTTTTTCTCTTATTGGTTTTTTATAATAATAATAATAATAATAATAATAATAATAATAATAATAATAATAATAATAATAATAATAATAATAATAATAATAATAATAATAATAATAATAATAATAATTATAATAATAATAATAATAATAATAATAATAATAATAATAATAATAATAATAATATATATAATAAAATATAATAAAATAATAATATAATAATAATAATAATAATAATAATAATAATAATAATAATAATAATAATAATAATAAATTTCAATAATTAATTTTGATTTGTAAATAAAACCAAAATAAATTATTAGTAAGTTTTATTTGAAGTAACTAAATAATAATATATGAATAAATATATATTATGGAGGATTTTTTTAATTTAATTTGTAAATTTACTATTTTAATATTTAATTACTTAAAATTTAAAAATTTTATTCTATTCATGAATGAATTTAATAATCCTTAAAAAGTAAATTTAATTATTTTATTAATTTAAATATCTTTTTGTTTCAATGAAGAAATTAAAGAAAATTTTATTTTTTCCTTCATAATTCTATGAAAGAGAAATTTATATTGTGAATCAATTTCGTAATTTCAATTGATAGTGAAACTAAGGGTCAGGTTTGCTACAAGCCTAAGAAGCCAGTAAATTTTCTTGCAGGGCTCCCACTTCAGCTCCACCATTTTAGAATACCTGACTCTGACTCTGGCTCCGAAGATCTTCAAATTCCCTTATGGTTGTTGGTAGGTCGTTCTCAGCTATAAGTTGAGAGTTATATATATAGTAGGGTGTCCCTTACTTGAGAATTTTTTATTTTTTTTTAAATCTGAACATATATCCGCTTTTTTGTTCTCTTTATTGATTAAAACTTTCTTGTGAAACTTAAGCTAAATTGGATATAGATAACCTATGCTGACTTGTAGTTAAAGTTCCAAGGTTATCTTAATCCAAGATCGAAAAATAAGTTGAGCCCACATACTGTTTTTCCATCGTAACTTATTAAGTTTTTAAGATATCGCCACCACATTTTCTTTCTCATATACATCATATTCGACTCTATAATAATTAATTCCAAAATATTTGTGAAGTCATAAACTATTTTATATAAACTAACATTTTAGCCAACAAATTTTGTTAAAATTCCCATAAATGAGGAAGAAAATCTTACTAGATAGCATTTAAAACGTTAAACAACTAAAAATTAATTCCTGACTATCTTACAAAACATTTTCAAGGAAATGAAGGCATGTAAATACAATATTATGTATATAGGAAATGAAAAAAGCTTAAAATGCCAATATATACATATAATAATAATTAAAAGTTATAATTGTTATCTATCTAACAAAACATAACATAATGCACTAACAAGATATTATATATATTATGTTATATTTACATGATTATATAATCTCATTGTAAGTATTTCTTTTTATTTTTTTTTCTTACATCGGAACATCCATCTATGTTCTTGGTTAATACAACACAATTTAAAATTCCCCTTTTGCCTGCCTTAGTTAACGTTATGAAATCATGCATCAGATGAGGCTCCTTCTCGCTGCATTTGTTTATACCTTTAGAGACTCAACATCCTTTTGATCGATTTGCACATAATGCTCTGGTCTCCATTGTAGGGAAGGCCTTATTTCATGGAATTCGATCTAATTTTCATCTTAGAAATTGTGGTAAATTCATCCACTTTTTTTCAAATAATATAATTAAAATAAATAATAATAAATAAAATAATAATAATAATAATAATATAATAATAATAATAATAATAATTAATAATAAAAATAATAAAATATAATAATAATAATAATAATAATAATAAAATCTGACTACCAAAAATTTATCTCTTTCCCATGATAAATTATACCTCTGTTATAGTTTTGAACTCTAATTAATTTTTGTATATGCTCTCAATTTTAGTTTCAAACGTTACATGTCAGTCAATACACCTAAATGACGCGTTCTCTCAAGTTACCATAAATGGCCGCCGTAATTTTTCAGATTTCTAGATATAATTCATAAATCCTTATTCTTTTAAATTTTAAAAAAAACACAAAGTCCTGATTTGGTTGCTGCTCCTGGGAATTACGTAAAACCATAGATTTAGTGGTAAACTTTTACGATAAAATACACAAAGGAAACTGTAAACTTCAATCTTCATATACATAAGTTAAGTTCATTCTTGACCCTTTGATACCGTTATGATTCCTCTTATCTCAATTAATATTTTCATTTGACACAAAATACACGTTTTAACATTTTTATTTCATTTTCTTATTCCATTTTTTGTTTTTTAATCAAAAATTTAAAAAAAATTTTAAAATTCACAGTTCACTTGCGGTAAGCTTGGCAAAGGACTCTTTTGAAATCTTGTGAGAATCTTTTGCAATCTTCAAATATAGTTTGCCTACGCATATAATTTTAAAAAAATTATTAAAAATAAACAAAGTGAGTTTTGTTTTCAAAAAATATTTTTTATACGTTCTATTTTTAATAATTATTTTTTTAAAAAAAAAGTAATAATTGATATCTATACTAGCCTAGTAAAATTCATGATTCCATTTTACGAACTCATCGGATATCTACGTATTGTTTGTTTGTTGTTTTTTTTTTTAAACTATATTTAACCTTTTCAATTTTTCTTGTGTATTCAATTAGTGCGAAATAAAAATTATAAATTTACTTTAGATTTGGGAGAATATACCCAATATTCATTTTTATGAACTGCTTCACACCCCAGTGCCAAGGTATGTCAATAAAAAATAAATAATATATATATATATATATAATATATTCTTTATATAAATAATATAAATATATAATATATATAATATATATATATAATATATATATATAAATATATTTATATATATATATTATAATATATAATAATAATATATATATTATAATATATTATAATATAATATAATATACTATATATAATATTATTATATATATATTAAATCGGGTTATATATATATATATAATAAATTTAAGAACCAAAATAATGATAATACAACAATATTACCATACAATCATCAATTATAAGATCAATATACTCATTATACAACGACTAATAATAAATACAAAATAAATAATATATATTATAAATATTATAATATGCACTATATATATATAGTTATAGTATATATATATATATAAATATATATATATATTATATATATAATATATAATAATAATATATATTATAATATATATTTAAATATAATATATAAATATACTAATATAATATATAAGCGTTCAGCCGTAGCGCTTCGCGCAAGAGGCTATCTATAATCTAATACTAATAGCCTATATATATTTAATATATATATATATAAATATATATATATAATATATATATATATATATATAAATATATCATATATAATAATATATATCATATATATATATATTATATATATTATATATATATATATAAATATATATATAATAATATATAATATATATATATTATATATATATACTAATATATATATATATAGTATATAATATAATATATGAATAATATATATAATAATATATGATATATATATATATCTATTATTATATACTATGATATATATATATAATATATATATATATTTTATATAATAGTAAATATAATAGATATGTGGATAATAATATAAATTATAAAATATATAATATATATACAGAACGTGGATAGCATGCGACGCTAAATATATATATATTATATATAGATAATAATATATAATATATAATAATATAATTATGAAGTTATATATATCACGATTACAGCGGATACCGAGAAAGTGTAGATCCAGAGCATCGGGCCTAGTATCTAATGTAACCGGCTGTCGAACGGGTCAAAGTAATCGCAACGCGATATACGGAGGCCGGGCGCCGGTGCGTACCACCAGAAGATGAAGCGATCGAGGCTATACGACGACCTAACTCGAATCCCGATACACTCATCCCAGTATACTATAATACCTTCCTGCGGTTGACCGGAACTACATCAGAATTAGGTGGACTCATCCCTCTCTAACACAGCGGGGGGATGATATACGCCGAGCTGCCGGTATTAATAATAATGTATCTATATTATATATCCTCACATATTTCTTAACAACAAGAAACTAAAGCCCAGCGAGCGCTCGAACACATAACCGCGATATTTTAATACGCACACACGAGTCTCCAGTAGATACGTCGCCCCCCCGTCGAACAGGATATCTCAGCAGACGCTGCGAGTAGTAGATGGGAATCACCAGACGAAGCCGGCCTGCGCCCGCGATGAGAATGCGCGACTGCAAGACGAGGCCCATACCGAAAGGCGCCTGCAGACTGGGCGATAGATCCAGCGAAGAGACGGCAGAGGTAAGAACCTGCGAGCGCGTTGAACGTAAAGAGACAGTTTCTGAAAAAGGCAACAGCATCGACAGTGACAGTGGTTACAATAACTTATTTCATGTTTTCAAAAATATCGATAATTAACCATATAAATCCGTCGATGTACTAAAGTTATATACCAATTAAAAAAAAAAGAATTGGAAGTTATAAGAATAATAAAAATAATTGAAGAATAAAAAATAGATATGAAAAAAAAATGAGAAAATTAATGAATAAAATAGAAAAGAATGGAAAGATAAGAAGACTACAAACAAATGACACCGGACTATGCAAAGATATATTTCACTCAGAATTATGTCTAAAGATTATTCCCGTCTTAGAAGCTATCTATAATTAAACCTTTCTAAAACTTGTACACAAAAAACGTTAACCCAAAATATTATGTAGGTGATCACATGATGTCACTGGACACCTCCAACCAATAACACAATTAGAATAACGCCTCTAAGCCGAATACAACTTTATTACAATTAAGGATTACTATGTTGTTCGATGGAGGTCACCGGTCGATATGAACGGTTAAAATAAGCTGCTGAAGTGTGTACATCAAAACTGTATTACAAAAAATATATGGGATAGTACGGATTATGTCACCCTTAGAAAACTTAGAATAACATTATAACATCAAAACTTTTATTAAAATTAATATAGTATGACGACTACCTTACTTAAGTACGTTAAACTAACCCTCTTAAGTTAAAACATTAAAACTGTTCTTTTGGATCTTCACCTTATCAATTCTATCTTTTCAATAAAGTGAAAATTCTGTATTGATTTGAAGTTCACAAAACAATTCCTTAAAATTTTATTCTAACTTTCTGAATAAACATTCTACCTCTGTTCACTATTTCATTAATGGATGACTACCTACCACTTTTCAATACTTTGTAATGGTAAGAAATTCTTTGCCTATATGGTTAAACGTTTATACAAATTATTGTGCCCATTATGTCGTGTTACATCGTTTAAAATCAATCTAAATAATTGCCTTTAATCGATATTTCAAATTTATTTAGTATTTTTGAAAAAAATCTTCTATTAATTTTCCTCTCAATTTCTTTTTTTCTAAATAAAATTTGATATCTAATTGACATAGTCTTTGCTCGTATATCTTACCTCTCAATTTCGGTATAACGGTTTGAGTATTTTAATGTCTTTCAATTTTTCTGAGCCCACTTCTGTGAGCTCATTTTAACGTGTTTTTTTATGTCCAAATGATCTTACTATGTTTTTAAAGAGATGAATGTTAATATTTATATATATTCAATTTTCTCAATCAATACCTAAAGCTTTATTTGCTTTCTTAACAGGTTCAGCACGTTGTTTCTCGCAAACTTTAAATCCCTATTAATTAATACTCCGAGAATCCTTTCCTCATTTACAACTGTATAACGTATCATCTATTTGTAATCGTATCACTGGTTCCTACTCCAAAATTATAACCCTACATATGTATTAAATTCATGCCATTTTTTTGACAATTTACAATCGTTTCAAATCTCGTTGGAGTAATGTTTCGTTCACAATATTTCGATTTCCATGTCATCCTTCATTTCAAACTATTGTCATAAATATTATCATCAATGTCAGTTACTTATATAATGAACATTATTGAACAGACAGACCCTTTGTAGCACCACTGAATAACATCGGCCCAATCTGATCATTCACCATTAATACGACTCTATTTTCGGTCCGGTCCAATAACCAATTTTTATTCCAATTTAAAAGTTTACCTCGAAAACCATGAGCTCTAAGCTTTCCAATAATCTTTGATGAACCTGACAAATGCTTTTAAAATCTAGTAATAACATCAAAGATAATGTATCTACATCTTAATAACTCTATTAATAATTCTATAAATATGTTACTATGAGCTATTTCTTCTAAAACCGTTTTGGGAATTCTTGAGCAATCCTGATCTTCAAGATGTGCAACTAATCCATTAGTTAGTTAGTATTTGCTTCAAAAATTTTGCCAGACCATAGAAGTTAACTAATTGTTTCTTTTTAATTATCTGACTACATCTCCTTTTTGAAAAAATAGTATATTTGTCAAGGTTAATTAGTACAAAACCCTTCTTAAAAACTATTTAAAAGCATCTCAATTTTACTAATATATACTTATCAAATTTTAGATCCATCGGATAAAATCCATCTGGTCCAGGTGATTTCTACCTACTCACAATTTAAACAACTCCTCTTCTAAATTTCAACATTATCTAAAATACTATCTGGCTGTAAAATCCCGACTCTTTATTAGGAACAGTTAGCTAACATTCGATTCGGTAAATTCTGATTAGAAAAAATTATAAAATGTTGGCCACATTTGGCCCAATTCACATTCCAATTTCCTCAGAAAGAAGAGTAAGAAAAGAAAAAAGAAGAAAAGAAAAAAAAATTCACGTGTATCGAAACACCAAAGACAAAAAATATATATAAGAGAAGAAATGAGAAAGATTGTGGAATATCTGCTTTAAGATCATAATGGTACGCCTCTGATGATTACATACCATTTTAAATTGCCAAAGCCGACTACTAAGAAAAGAAAGAAGAACAATAAACAAGAACAGACAAAACAAAACATAACAAACAATAACAAAAAACAAAACAAGAACAAGAAGAATCAAAGATTAAATTTTTTTATATTTTTTGCAATTTTATCGTTATCATTATAATTATTTCAAACTACCAGTGGCCCTAGTACTTAGTACGTGAAATAAATAAACAGAACATCTAAATTTTTGAACTAATATTATATTATTATATTATTATATATTATTATGATATATACTAATTATGAAATACATATATGATTAATTATTATAGATATGATTATTTAATATTATTGTATTATTTACATTATTGTATATTATTATTTATTATTATATTATAATTAATTTATCATCTATTATTGTTTTTAAATGATTGGATTAATCGAAATTTTTATGATTAATTCAATATAAAATGAAATTAGTGATGGTTGAATGAGTTATTATTATTAATATTATTATAGTATATTATATATATTATATATTTATGTTATTTTATTATATTATTATTATTATTATTATTATTATTATTATTATTATTATTATTATTATTATTATTATTATTATTATTATTATTATTATTATTATTATTATTAATTTTCATTAATATTATATTATTTTATATTATTATTATATTATTTTATTATTATTATTATTTATTTTAATATATATATATATATATATTATTTATATTATTATAATTGATGATTATATTATTCATTATAGTATATATAAATTATTTATTATTATTATATTATCAGTTATTATAATATATTGATTATATGCATATATTATATATATTATATTTTATATATATATTATTATTATTATATTCATATTTTATATATTATTATTATTATATTATTTCATGATATTTTATTATTATGAAAAAAAAACTATATTTCTATTATTTTAATAAATTAATATAATGTTAATATATTTACATTATTTTAAGTATTATTATATTATTATTATTAATTATGATTTAGTATATTATTATATTATTATTAATTATTATATTTTTTTTATTATTAATATTATTATTATATTATTATATTATTATATTATTATTATATTATATATTATTATTTATATTATTATGATTTTTATTATTATTATTTATTATAATATTATATTATATAATATATATTATATAGTATTATTGGAGTTTATAGTATCATGTTAGTATTATTATTTTATTATATCTTTATTTGAAATTAAATTTAAGAGTATCATAGTATCATATTAAAATGATTATGATTATTGTTATATTATTATCATTATATATTTATGTTATTACATTTAATTATATTATTTATATATAATTAAATTAAATTATTTTACTATTATGATATTATTATTATTTATTAAATATTATATATAATATTATTATTATTATTATTATTATATTATATTATTATTATATATTATTATTATAATTAAATTTTATTATCTTCATTATATATTATCATTATTACATTATTAGTATTGTTGTCCAAAATAATAATTATTATATTATTTATTATTATTATTTATATATTTGATTATTATATTTTATATATATATTATTATATTAATATATTATATTATTATATTAGTTATTATTATAAATATAATTATTATATTGTTATTATTTATTATTTATTTATATTGATTATTATATTATTATTATTTATTTATTATTATATATATATTATTTTATTTTGTATATATGATTAAATGACGCCATAACTCTAATAATATATGATTTTAAATTTATTAAAATATTATAATACAATATAAATAAATTACAATTATTATTTATTTATTATTATATCAATTATATTATTAATTATTATATTATTGATTATTATTATATATATTATTTATAATATAATTATTATATTTATTATTATTGATTTATTATTATTTATAAGTATAATATATATATATAAGTAGTATAAGATGGATTAATAGAGTAATTTATTTTAATTATTAATATTTGTTACAAACCGACAAGTACTTTATAACTTATAGCACTGAGTCACCGAGAATATGGACAGATTCATTCTATTCATGATTCTAGTAAATTACCTATAAATATCACCTCCTATTAATTAAATAATATCCCTCCAGAGATTAATTTCTATAAAATAAAAATTAATAATTAATAGCAATTCCGAACTCAAAATCCATTATATATTACTTCTTAACTGAAATAATGTTTTTTTTGTATTTATTTTATTGCGTTATATTTTTTTATTTTGTGTTTTTTTTTTTTTGTTGTTTTTTTTATAAAATAATGCATAAGTATGTGTTAATATACTAAAATCACGCTTACTTAATCAACAAAACATACCGTTAATAAAATTCTCAAAACTCTCTCGAGTGAATTGTTGTCTATTTGCATTTCGTATTTTTCATAATTTAAAATTCCCAAAATTGGCATCTCTGTTACTACCCTTCAGACATAATAACTGGCGTTCCATTAACATTGTATAGCCTGAGGAACACAATTTCTTCCTAAACACCAAACTCTTCTCTAACAAATCAGCAGTCACCTAAACGCAAAAAATCACAGTCATCAGGTTGACTAAAAAAAAACTAACACGTTTCTACAAGAACGGATTTGAATATTATTAATACCATTTTTCTACGTTATTTATTAATGTGAATTAATCGCTTTACCATTAATGTATATATAGGAAGTATTTCAGATTATTATTATATTATTATTAAATATATTAATTATATTAATATTATTATATATTATATAATATAATATATTTTTATATATTAATATTATTATATTATTATATATATATTATATTATTTATTATTATTTTATTATTATTATATAATTACTATTATGATTGATTATATAATTATTATTATTATTATTGATCTTATTAGTATATTATTATTAATTTATTATAATATTATTATTATTATTATATTATTATTATATTATTATTATTTATTATATTATATATTTATATTATATTATTATATTATATTATTATTTATTATTATTTTTATATTATATTATTGATTATTATATATTATTATAATATTATATGATTATTATTAGTATATTATTATTATATATATTATTATTATTTATAATATTATTATTAATATTATAATATTATTTATAATATGATTATATATATATTTATATTATTATATATTATTATTATTATTATATATATTAGATTATTATTATATTATAATATTATTATTATTATTATTGATTATTATTATATTATTGATTATTTATTATTATCTTTATTATTATTATTATTATTATATATTAATTATATATGATTTTATATTATATATATTATATATTATTATAATTATATATTATTACTTATTATATTATTAATTTATATTATTATTATTATTATTATTTATTATAATTATCAGCAGTAATTTTGATTTTATTTACAGTGATACTTACTTATATTTAATTATTTATTTATTTAAGTAATTATACATTTATCTATTTCTATACTTATTTTTTAAATGTTAGCACCTCGAGGACATTAACATTATCTATGAAGGATATGTTAAATGTACTTCTTATAAAATACAAGTAAAATGAGTCGTTAACGATATTTTACAAAAATTTTGTAAAAGTCTAAAAGACTAATGTGGAATCTATGAGGTAACATGAGATTTTTTCTATTGTATAATTTAAAATTGTAAATTTTCTCATAAAAAAGAATCTTTAAGTACAGAAAAAACCTACAAAGGAGAATGAGAGCAACTGATAACAACAACTTTACTTTCATATTATTATTAAATTTTTTAAATTAACTTTCATAAATTATTTGAATGAAACTGTAATAACTGTCTTCATTTTTTTTTATATTCTCACATTAATCAATTTTGTTTGCTATAACTAATGAAGGTATTAATTAAAATATATATAATAATATAATATATATATATATATAAATATATATATATATATATATATATATAGTATATTATATAATTATAATATATATTAATATAATATAATATAATATATATATATAAATATATATTATATAATATATAATATATTATATATTATATATATAATATATATATATAGTAATATATATATTATATAATATATATAATATTATAATATTAATTATATATTTATAAAGAATCTGCTTATATTTACATTTATGGATATATATGAAATACAGTATTTCTAATAATGAATCAGTACATCATACATATAATATATATATATATAATATATATATTAATATTATTATAAAATATATATGATAATATCATTCTTGTTCAACACAGCTTTTTCTAGTACAATACAAAGTACAAGTACTCTAGAATTCTCAATACAAAACAAGTACAATACTGTATCAAGACAAGTACAATACTTTATGAAAACTTCATATATATATATAATATATATAATATTATATATTATATATATAAATACTATATATAGTAATATATATATATTATATAAATATATATAATATATATATACATTATCAGTTCACACTAATTTTGGGAATTTGATTTCCCTGACTCCCTGACCAAATCTGCAGAATTTTCCCTACCAGTCGTGGTTCTTTATTTTTTATAAAATATCATTAATTTATGCACCCATTACTCAGTCATACATTAAATTATTGTGAAAAATTTACTTTAGGAAATTTTCATCATCAATTTATAATTAAAAAAATATTTTTTTTTATAGATTAGCTATACCTTTTTATTTTTTCCAAAAACAGTTTTATTTATACACAAAAAATTTAATATTAAAAAGCTTACATTAAACCTAGTTAATATCATCCACTTTATCACAAAAGTCTAAATGAATATATTAACTTTTCTATCTCAAAGTTCAATTTAATTTTTGATTTATAGTCATCTTGCTTTCTGTCAAAGCTTTCAGTTTAAACATCTTTCTCTGCTCTTCAAGTTTATAGTCTTGTCGATTGTATCAATATTTCTTTTTACGATAGCCTATTCGTCGTCTGTGTTCTTTCTTGTTTGACTCTTTGGAAATTCTTCATGTTATCTCCATTGCAGCTCTTACATTTTGTTCAAACATTTTGAGTGATATGAACTTATGGAATACTTTCATGAATCTATAGAATTTGGTCACTGTTCTTAACACATGTAGCGCCCTATCGCAGTACGTGTGGTTCATTATAAAAATCCCTCCTTCCACTATCATTTCCATACCGTGACACTGTCCTAATTATAATTGGCCACAATTCCTATAGTAGTTATACCCATACTCATGGTTAATAAAAAATCAATAAAATTCTTAGATGACAACGATCGACGGCATCCGAAAACAATATTTTAATTTAATTAATTAGAATTACTTCACTGTCAAATTAGAGTATTGTCTTTTCAGGCGCTAGCACAGCGCACGATTCTTCTCATCGCGAGATATACCCGCTAGCTCGCGCGACTCTAACAGACTAGTATCCAAATGGCTCTATGCAATACATAATCAAAGGCTGACCCTCGAGCTCTAAGCACTACAAGAGATACGTCGCTACGGTATGGAGCTGAAAGATACTAGGCACTCTGTACTCAGAACAACAGCGTGTAGAATCCGTCTTAGACTAGAGAGGCATACGGTACTTCAATAGCGATGCAGACAGCTCAGAGCCAGCGCAAGAAGCACGACAGAGAGAGAGGCGCACGACTCAGCAGCGCGCCTCCACGTGCGGCACGAAATGTCAACAGATTAATCTCATCTAATAACAATTTCATTTCTTTACCATCAACACTGTTCTTTATAATTTTTTTTTTGAATCATTTTAGAAATAAATAATAAATCATATAAGTTCAAAATCAACTTCGTCCAAAACCTCAAAAAGAAAATATCTTCAAAAATTCCTAGAAAATAAAAACGAGTCTAAACAGATTACATCATAAAAAATGCACTCAATCACACGCGGCGTGAGCACAAAGACGCGCAGCGGACTACACGAGCACGCGAGAAGAACGATGAAAACTAGCCGAGCGAACCGCGTCTGGGTGCGACGCACCTCTACATAGTGGTATCCGCGTTTAATAGTATGAACTAAATAATATAAAATTAAAGATATAATAGAGAGTTAATTTATTGTCTAAGTTCCATTCGTCCTGGCCCATCTTTCAGTTCACATATCAAATTGACATCTCTCATCCACAATATACATTAGGTAGAAAAATATATCAAAAGATAGTAGACTGATTCCGACCCGATCATTCTACAGATTGTTTTCATAATTCTAATATCCCTGACTTTTAATTTCCCTTTGACTTCACAATGCTTAAAACTGAAGCTCCCTGCTGACGGAGCTAGACCATTTTTTTCCTACTTTCCTTATACTTCATAAATGTGGAACCCTTTAATATATATATATATATATATAGATATATATATTAACGCACAACGCACGCACGCACGACGTCAGGATAGCACGCGGCCGAGCAAACTACATGTATGATATATATAATATAAATACTTAATAATCCTAACGTAGCACCAACCGAGAACGAGATAGAGAATCGCCTCACCCTACGGCGGCGTACCGAAAGCGAACGACGAGGGCAGTTGGACTGTACCGGCGGTAACGAGCGCGCGTCAGCAGCGCGGACCACCAACGCAATCAGGGCCATACGTGCTATAGGAGCACTATATAAAAAATAATATAATATAAAATAATATATATGATATATATATAATAAAATATATACATATATAATATATATATATATATATTTATATATATATTAATATATAAAATATATATAATATTAAAATATATCACATCATCTTCATCATCACCCATCTCTCTCCCCAAGACTGAGGTAAGGTGCGTAACATGCACCTGAAATGAAAAAAAATAGTAGAAGAATATGAATAATTGAGAAAAAAGCCACCCTTACCTGCCCTTTATACCAAATTGATAACTCGCGCCCATTCAAAAATCCACCTAGAGGCTTCACGGACCGATGTACCCTCTTATGGACATCTCGGGTCAATGTTCTGGGTTCATTTCTGGCCAGTTGCTACACCAATACCTACCTCTACAAAACCCTCCATCACTCCTTATGTACCTTTTCTTCATCGCCTCTACCAAACTTCACATTCTTTCCTCCAGTATCCTTTTCTAATCAATCCACTTTATCTTCTCTTTTCTCCCATCCTCGGATCCAACACACTCACCACTATACACCGTTTATTAAGCTACCGACTATCATCCATCCTTTCCACATTACCAACCCATCTCACGTACCTTCATATATTCTCTCATTTACCCCCTCTCCACATCAAACAACTCTCTAACGTTCATCCTCATTTTACATTTCTTCACCAAACAGCCACTAAGATGTCCATCTAAACATTTTTCTTAAAGTATACCTCTTATTCCAAAGCTGTGATAGTCCCACTACTGATAAGTTAAACACGCTTAACACATACCCTTCCTTTAATAACCCCTAGCCAACTCCAGACTTGCTGATTACACCACCAACATTTTATTCGACCACACCCTAGCCATTCACAAAATGCTTCCTACTACATCTACATCATCCTCTCCGTTTTCATTCAGACATATTGATCCTAAATAAATTATTTTCAGAAACTTTCCTCTCTAACCCTTTTAGATAACTTCACACCAGAGGTGGTCCCACTCACAATCAAAACGCTTACTCTCATCTACGCTTACTTTCAAACCTCCTATTACACACCCTACCAAATCTCTCTACCTGTCCTCTCAAACTTTGTTTCAGATCCATCACAAAACCAAATCATCTTTCAATAAGTAGAAAACCCTCCACTCTCTTCCATTTCCACCACATTAACACGATCCCTTTCACCCTTGTCCTTTTTTATTTGTTTTTCATTTTATTTACTCTGTTTTATTTTTTCATAGATTCTGATTCTATCATACTTACAATAACCTCCTCCTCCGCTCAGAACCTTTTAGTTTTATATATATTTTTGTTTTTGTTTGTACCTAATACTGTTCTCCTGATTGCTTTATGTAATTAGCGTGCACTACTTCCATATGACCTTTGATGTCCTCTATTTATCAATGGCGTATGACAAGACTTCAACTATCTTCGATCTAGGCGCAT
Organism: Trachelipus rathkii; assembly: GCA_015478945.1. Classification (NCBI taxonomy): domain Eukaryota; kingdom Metazoa; phylum Arthropoda; class Malacostraca; order Isopoda; family Trachelipodidae; genus Trachelipus; species Trachelipus rathkii. The sequence goes on along the minus strand of JABUQX010065812.1, from coordinate 1,378 downwards.
AGGAGCTGTGCTATGTAATAATCTGCAAGTAGGGTGCATAAGCATGAACTATAAACGATTTTATCTCCGCTTTCTATTTATCCTCCTCACAAAGGGAAAACAAAACAACAACCAAACAACACAACACACACACCACACAAACAAACCACGACTCTAAACAGATATACTAAAATGAAAGGAACCATAAAAGACAAAATGACAATTATAAACAACAACAATTGCCAATTGTACAAAACAAAATTTTCCCCAAGAAAATTTCAGAAAAAAAAAAAAAAAAATAACAAAAATAAATAATGAAAAAATAAATATATAAATATAAAATAAATATAATAAATATAATCAATAACTACAAATTAATAATAAAAAATAACAAAAAACAAAAAAAAAAAAGAATAACAGATAAAACAAAAAATATATAATAATATATAAATAAAATATTTAAATATATAATTAATCATATATATATATATATTATACTCATATGTAAAATAATGTATATGACAACTTACAGTCAGTTGTATTCAGTTTTTGGACTTAGTGTTCTGTTCTATTTCTTTGGGTTAATTGTGATAATAGAAAATGAAATATAAAGAAAATAAATGTCACAACTCGATTCAATTTAAATTTTGTAACAAGAAATCTGATAGAGAAGAATAAGTAGTGTTTTTGAAATAAAATGTAATCGAGTTGTTTATGCGCTGTAAATTAATATTTAGACTGAAATATATATATAAATAATATAAATATAAAATATAATTATTATAATATAATATAAATGAATTGAAAATATTTATATACAAAAAAATATTATATAATATAGAATAATATTATATATATATAGTAATAAAGATTAGTATATATACTATAAAATATATAATATATTACTATATTATAATATAATATATATTAAAGATAATATATATTTTTTCAACGATATGATATAGAAAAAGGTAAAAATGATTATTAAAATAAATAAAAAAAAGAGAGAAGTAGTTTACTGCGCGCATTTAGAAAGGCATTCTGAGAATTTCAATTAACTACAAATATAAAATAAAATATTCATCTTTATTTTAAAACGTCAAATGTAGCTAATGTTAATGTCGTATTTAGTCTATCAGAAAAAAAAGGTTTAATTTCGAAGTTATTTTTAAAATTGAGCAAACAATATCATACGAAATGGAACTCTCTTTGTACTCAAGTTCCCATTCATGCCCCATCGCCGTATATCTCCCACCATGGTTTGGCCTATTCATTACCGCCAATTGAATACAACTTAGTTTTTAGAAAGTAGGTGCATAAGTTTAAGTTGTGCCATTATTTGGTACCTTTTATAATATATTAAAGAACTTTTATTTGGAAATCTTGCTTATTCATTGAG
>JABUQX010065811.1:27500-44212 GCA_015478945.1 Trachelipus rathkii | reverse complement strand
TACATTATATTACACATATATTATTATTATTACCTACATATAATATTATATATATATATATATTATTACTATTATTGGTTAATATCATTATTAATAGCATATTATTATTATTATTATTATTACTGATTATTAAATATGTTATTATATTATTATATATATATTATCATTATTTTTTTTTATTATATATATTATACATACATATATAAGCAAATGAAGCAGCTGGATATATATATTACTACATATTAAGGCTATTATTATTATTATTATATATACATTATATATATTATTACAAACATATATATATAGGGCTATGTTATATTATATTGGTTATATATAGATGTAGTTAGGTATATATTAGCATGAAACATAGAACTTTATATTATATATATATATATATATATAAGTTATAATATTAATAGATCATGCAAATTTTCTACGAACAAAATTAATCGGCGAGGTATTTTTCAAATGTAAGAAAATTAAAAGGGAAAAATTTATGAAACAGAAAAAGACAAACTTTCTTTGTAAATGGTGAATTTTCAAATATAATTTAATTAATATTAACAAAAAAGTAAAAAGAAATTCCTATATATTTTTTTGGGGGCTTCACACTTAAGCTTATAAAAATAAGTAAGCTTAGGCAATTTATTTCAATTTAAATTTGATGTATCTACGTAAAGTTTGTAGAGTGAATGTAGACGCCATGACACTGTTTTTTTTTTTTTTTTTAATTAACGAATACCGTAGCGTGGGATACACGTTGCCCCAATGCACGGCAGACCGCCAGCAGGCTACCGCGAGCTTTACAACTTTCTTTGTAAATGGTAAATTTTCAAATATAACTAAGTAATATTAACAAAAAACTAAAAAGAAATTCCTATATATATTTTTTGGGTCTTCACACCTAAGCTTATAAAAATAAGTAAACTTGGGCAATTTATTTCAGTTTAAATTTGATGTATGTACGTAAAGTTTGTAGAATGAATGTAGACGCCATGACACTTTTTTTCTAATTAACGAATGCCGTAGAGTAGCATACACGTTGCCGCGAATGCACTGCAGACCGCCCGCGGGCTACCGCGGGCTCCCGGCAACACCGGTGCCTAAAATTAAAATTAATTCTTCCTTTTTCGTACAACAATGAAAGAACGCAATCTTAGCGTAGGTAAGCTTAAAATTTTCCCTTTATATGTGATTTTTACCTCATCGTCGTAAAAATTCCTTCACCATAAAACTGTGTTTGTAGAAAATTTGCATGACCATTATATGGCTGCTGGCTGCTGGCTGCTGGCTGCTGGCTGCTGGCTGCTGGCTGCTGGCTGCTGGCTGCTGGCTGCTGGCTGCTGGCTGCTGGCTGCTGGCTGCTGGCTGCTGGCTGCTGGCTGCTGGCTGCTGGCTGCTGGCTGCTGGCTGCTGGCTGCTGGCTGCTGGCATACATACTACTGCTGGGCTGGGCAGCGCAGGGCAGCAGTGGGCAGCGGCTGTACATATATATATATTATTATTATATATATATATATATATATATATATATGGTATATATATATAATTTCTATTGTAATAGATACGGCTTTCCACATTCAAATCGTAGAGAAATTAATTGAAGATTCATCAAAAGCAAACCCTTATTGCTAAATGTAAAGTGTATTTTAATGAATGCATTTCCATAATAAAGCTTGTATATATATATATATTATATATATATTACATGGTTATTGGCTGTTGGAAAGAAAGAAAGAATACAGCAGTTGAGCTATATTGCTATGTTACATACATACATATACATATATTACATATATATATACATATTACATATACATATATAATAGGATGGGTCGAACTCAGGTTCGGGCCGGAACCCTCCGGCCGGCACCCGATTTTTTGAAGTCCGGTTCCTCCCGGAACTAGCTTCTGGTTCCGGCCGGAACTAACCGGAACTTTCTACTTTTTCAAATGTCTTTTCTTAATAAAATTCATTAATTGATTTGTCATTTACACAGTTATGATTATGCATAAAAAATAATATTGAAAACTGATATACAGTCGTTACTCGTAGAACGCGCGGGGTTAGGTTCCTGACCCCCCGCGTTATAGGCGATTTCGCGTATAACTTTAAACCCCCTGAAAAATTATTAATTTTAAAATTTTTACCTTTGTATAAGGTGAATAAAATAGCAGCAGTATTTTATTTATCCTTAATAATAATTGAATAAATTTGCAGATACAATGTTATTTACAGAACAGTATATAAACATATTTTGTTGACTAGTTAATTAGTAGGATATTTATTATATTACAGTACAGTACTCTACTCTACATATCTTAAAATAAGCAAAAAAGTTTTTGAGTTTTTTTAAATGAAAAAATATACAATGTACAAACCTTTAAAAAATTTGGAGATAAAATTGTTTTTATATATTTAATTGAATAGCCTGAGAACTGTAATATAAAATTTTAAAGTTTAGCCAATTGAGCACAAAAAATAGTTTCTTTCAAATTGTAAATGAAGTTGAAGGTGTAAGAGATGAAGGCAGTCCAGAATCTGTAGGTTGTATTGGCTGCTTTTTTGAGAAATACACCGTTATCGGTAATTGACGCTTTTGCCTTTTTAGCTCACCAAATATTTTTTTTTTTCATTTCATTATCTTAACATATGTATGTATTATTTTTATTTTATTTTTTGCAATTTTAATTTTAATTTTTATCTTTTTAACATATGTATTACAGAATTTTAATTTTATTTTTGCAATTTTGTAATTTTTCTTTTTCTTTTTATTATCTTTTTGCCAACCGCGGTATAGCAAGATCGCGTTCTATAAGACGGCGTTCTACGAGGGACAACTGTATGTGAACAAATATCATGAAAAAATGACCTTCGACTCTATACTTTCGAAAACTTTAAATATGAAACAATATTTTCACACTCGAACGGGGTAGCTTTAATACTCTAGAACGGGGTTGGGGATATTTTTGATTTTTTTGAGATTTTTTTATTTTTTTTTTTTTTTAGACACAAATTGCTTTTTTAATTATTATTTTTATAAAATTAGTTAATAATCCTAATTATTGCCTAATTTTGGTAAATATAATTATTTAGTTTAATTAAGCTATTTAAATTATTATTATTATTATTATTATTATATATATATATATATATATATGAGGGAGAGTACACGCATACTCGAACGATGAAATTACCTCCCATTTTTAATGGTGCGCCTTTCTCTTTTGCGTTCATATTCTTCACACACTCATCCTCCAGGCAACATATTACTAACCACCATTTATCCACATATCATATACACATGATTAAAGTACACACCCCACTTCTAGATAACACCTTACAGACATCCCTACTACTCATATCCCTGTGTGCGGGGGAGAAAGAATTTCCCACATCGTATGTCCTGCGTGTCGTAGAAGTCGACTAAGGGGCGGTGGTAGTTGGGTTGGCTGCCTACTACCATCTATTTCTTGCCAGGAATGCTAATGCAGGCCTCGGAGAAGGTCGTGATCGCCGTAAACGACCTTCTAACTTTCGGCGAAATTGTATGAATCGTATGGCATGGAATGTAAGTGGAATAGACGAAGAGGAGAAGAGGAGAGAGGTGGTGGATGTATTTTTGAAAGGGTAAATTTGATTTGCTCGCTGTGACTGAAACAAAGATGAAAGGAAAAGGTGAAAATTAAGTGGTGTGATGTGAAATGTGTACGTGCTGGTGTGGAAGAGAATGAGAGAGGAAGAGAAGGAGTTGCAATTTTGATGAGTGACCTGTGGTATGAAGCCATGGTAGACTTTGATTGTGTGAGTCCTAGAATTCTACCGGTTAAATTTAAGTTTGAAAAGTTAACAAGGTATGTGTGGTTGTGACGTATGGTCCATCTGAGGAAACGCTGAAGAGAGTACGATTTTGGGATAATCTGAATGATGTTTTGATGGGGTGAGTAGGAGTTTTCAGATTGATAGATTTGGGGACCTGAATGGCTGGATAGGTGAAAAGGGATGGTATAACAGGTGCCTTTGGGGTGGCGGAGAAAAATGAGAATGGTAGGAAGGTTATTGATTTCTGTAAAGAGAGAGGTATGTGTAAGTAATACTTTCTTTAAACACAAGAGTATCCATAAGTATACTAGAGTTGGTGTAGGTAGAGATGGTATCGAAGTGAAAAGTATGATTGATTTTGTGTTGGTGAAGAAGGAGATGTTGAAGTATGTGCTGGATGTTAAATCAGTAAGGGTTTAGGGATGGGATTATCGATCATTATGTTGTTCTATGTAAAATTGTTAGTGGGGGATGGGGAGGAAGGTGATACGAAAGGAAGTAGGTAAAATTAAGAGGGAGAATTAAGTGTGCAAGATAATAAGGATAAGTATGTAAGAGCTCTCGCTAGTAAACGGTTGAATGTGAACAAGTTGATACTGAACAAATCTGGGGGCAAATGAAGGAAGCAATTGTTAGTAGTGCAAAGGAAGTGTGTGGATGTGCTAAAGTAGGAAGTAAGAATGTTAACAGCGAATGGTGAAATGAAGAGGTGATGAAAGCGGTTGGTAAAAAAAAGAAGCGTGGTTGAATGTACTAAAAGCAAATGATGAAGTTTCAAAAGAAAGATGCTTGGAATTATATAAGGAGGAAAGAAATACTAAAGTGCTAGGTGTATACGTTGGAGAAAACAAGAGGTAAATGAACAGTTTGAAGGAGGATGAATAGGACATACAAGGAAATAGGAAGCTCTTCTGAAGGAAGAAAGAAAGGTTAAAAACGAAAGTAAATGCGAATCTTCAGAAAATAATGTGAATGGGGATGGTGCTTTTTCTAACTGATGAAATGGATGTGAGGAGTGTGGAAAGAACACTTCGAAAATCTGCACAATATTAACAGTAATGATGAGGTGTTAGTGAATGTGTGTGGTTTTGATGGTGCAAGAAGGAATAGGTATTTTGGGGATGAGGTTAGTAAGGAGGAGGTAATGGGTAGGGTGAGAAAGCTGAAGAATGGTAAATCTGCAGGTATAGATGAAATTACTAGTGAAATGATCAAGAGCGGAGGCGAGATGGTGATTGATTGGATTTGGAAGTTGTGTAATAAAGCGTTTATGGAGGGCATAGTTCCAAGGGATTGGAGGAGAGCGGTAATTGTAGGAATAATAGGGGTAAGGGAAAAGGGGAACTGTATGAAATTATAGGGGGGAATAAGTTTATTGAGTGTTGTAGGAAGGCAGGTATATGCTGGTATTTTGTCGAAAGAGTGTCGAGTGACTGAGGACTGATTGGTGAAGAACAAGCTGCGTGCGTTTAGGGAGTGGTAGAGGATGTGTGGATCAAATCTTTACATTGAAACAAATGATTGAGAAAATGAGGGAGAAGAAGAATAAATTATATTTAGGTTTTATGGATTTGCAACAGGCGTATGATAGAGTTAATAGGGAAGCTTTATGGCAGGTGTTAGTGATATATGGTGTTGGTGGTAGGCTTCTGAATGGAATCAAAAGTATGTATGACGATAGTGAAGCGTGTAAGAATAAATGGTGTCAATGGTGATTGGTTTAGATTAATAGCGGAGTAAGACAGGTTTGTGTTTATGTCTCTGGTTATTCAATTTGTATATGGATGGGGCTATGAAAGAATTTGAGGTGGGGATGGATAGGAAATGGTGTTAGAATGGTGGAGAATGGAGTTGAGTGGAGTGGTGCCCTACCTATTATATATGCGGATGATTTGGTTCCTGTGTGGCGAACTAAATAATTGAGAGAGGATTGATAGAGAGATTGCAGGGTGTGTGAAAGGAGGGGCTTGAAAGTAAACGTGGATAAGAGTATGTTTATGGTTGTGAGTGAGGACACTCCTCAGTGAAGTTATGTTAGATGGTGAGCAGCTAGAACAAGTGTCTGAGTTTAAATAAATATTTAGGTATATGTTGGATGAGAAGGAACGGACGATGCAGAGTAGTAGAAGTCTGTGAATGGCATAAAGGTGGCTGGTGCAATTAAATCGTTGGTGAATGCAAAGAGACTAAGTCTTGAGTGCTAGGTCTTGCACATGAGTGGCATGTTGTTACCTGTGTTATTGTGTCTGGTAGTGAGACTATGGTCTGGAATAAGAAGTATAGATCTAAAGTTCAATGTGTTCAGATGCAGGACAATCTTAGGGGTGTGCTAGGGTGTGAGAAGAATTGATAAAGAGAGGAATGAACGTATTAGGGAGAGTGGTGTGGTGTGAAGAAAGGGGTAAATGAGAGAATAAATGAAAGTATGTTGGAGATGGTTTGGTCATGTGGAAAGATTGAATGATAGTATCGGTTGGTTAACTGGATGTATAGTGGTGAGTGTAATGGGAATAACCGGCTTGGAGACCGAAGAGAAAGTGGATTGAGTCGCTGAACGAATGTCTGAAGGAGAAATGTGAGTTTGGCAGAGGCGTGAAGAAAGGCATAATAAGAGTGAATGGCGGGGCTTTGTATGGGGCATGGTTGTGGCCCACCTGGGTGGATGAACCCTACATTGACGATTTACCATAGTGAGGGTCCGGCGCGGTCCCTGAAGCTCCAGGGTGGATTTTCTGTCTGTAACGAGGTTCTCACCAATTAATGGTACAGAGTGGGCGGTAAGGCTGGGCTTTCTTGACGTTGTCATGTTCTCCTACTGCTTTCTTTTCCGGATGCTTGTACAGCACTCCAACACTCCCAACCTGCAAGAGGAAAGGTGAAGAAAGAAAAAGAAAGAAAGAAAGATATATATATATATATATATATATATATATATATATTGAAAGAAGTTAAGAGAAAGATATACAATTTATATATTACATATATATATTCACAAGTTATATATTATATACATATATTATATTATATTATACATATATATACATTATTATATATATATAATATATATATTATATATTATATATTATTACATATTATTGATTATATATAATATATTATTATATATTACATATTATTATTATTATATATATATACAGCATATTGGTTGGCTATTATTATTACATACTTCATACATACATTATTATTATTACATATATTATTATTACATATATTATTATTATTACTATTATTATTATTATTACAGAGAAGGATAAATTGGCTGGCATATATTATTATTATTACATATATTATTATTAGATATTATTATTATTACATACATATATTATTATTACTAAGATATATATATATATATATATATATATATATATATATATATATATATATATATATATATATATATATATTTTTTTTATATATATTGTATAATATCTGAGTACTCTAATTTTATTTATTTCTTTATTAAAAATGACTTGAAACAACATTGATGAATTTACTTATTATGTAGATGAAATATACTTATCATTAATTAGGTAATAGCTAGGATTAATTATTAATTTAGAAAAAAAGTATAAAAATAAAAATAAAAACTACATTTTTTAATAAAAATACGTAAAAATCAAAGATTTTAAATATTCAGCCAATCCTTGCCTCTAGAATCTAGACCTGGGATAAATAAAATTTGTAGAGGGTATTATTATTATTATTATTATTATTATTATTATTATTATTATTATTATTATTATTATTATTATTATTATTATTATTATTATTATTATTATTATTATTATTATTATTATTATTATATTATTATTAAAAGAAATTAACTTTAAAGTAGAAACTACTACAAAACAAAATATTAACTAAACTTTAAGCAAAAAATTTTAAAAATTTTAAAAAAAGATTCCATAATTTTCTTACTTACTTAAAATGAATTTATTTGAATTTTGAAATGTTGTGGTGTAGGAAAATAAGTTGCTCTCCATTTTGTGGAGTTAAACGTCATCTCTTATCCTCAAACACGTTACCCGCTTCTGAAAAAAGCTTTTAAACTTTGAAGACCCGTAGAACTTTATATAAGTTGCGTTTCCAGAAGCCCGACTGCAGCCCGGGCGGGCACACAGGCGCACATGCATCGTTTCCAGAGCCCGTTTGCGCACTTCTACGTCACGTAAACGTCACAGTCAGGCGCCCGTTGTTAAATCCTCGATTTCGGGAATTAATAAACGGGCGGGCTGCGCGGAAGAATACTTTGTTTACAAACAAATCTTTTTACAAAACATGTGTCGGAAATGGCTTGCCAAAATTTTTAATATTTCAGTTAACTTTTATATTAAGGATACTAATAATGTATCATTTCATAAAATAGATACATATAAGCATAAGATTCGCGGCGCAGTGCTAAGTGACTCTCACCTAGGCGCGTGCCGTCAGTACATACATATTATTATACATAAGGTTATGCTATTAAGGCTGGCTATTGGCTGCTGGCTGGCTGGCTGGTTGGTTGGCTGGTTGGCTGCAGCAGCATATGCTAAGATATAGCAGTTATGCTATGCCATATATGCTACTATTATATATTATTGGCTACTGTTACATATTATTGGCTACATATTATATTACATGCTGGCTATAGTTGATGTTGATATTGGCTACATTATTAATATATATATATAATATTTATAATACGTTTGTAATTAATACAATTACTACTTCATTATCTATCAGATTGATGCATCTTTTTCAGTTTTTCCAATAATAAACCCTTAAAAACGTCAGTCTGGCAAAATAATATAAGCGGTTCATTTTTTTATTTCGCCAAGATTTAGGGGAACACGCGCCTCCCCGCCCCCCTGTGTCGCCCATGATAAGAAGTAATGCAAGCCGATGCTTCTCTGCGTTCAAATCTCCTGCCCTCTGACTTGGTTAATGTAATTTTTTTCAATTCGAAGCGTTTCCAAGTCGATTTTGCACACGGGCTGCACTCGGGCTTCTGGAAACGCAGCTATAGTATATTCCTTTTTTACTTAATAAATTTATTGATCCGCTTATACAAATTTTGGCTTGCAGAACTAAGAGCTCACAGTATGGATATGACAAGATGACAGATACTTCTAGAGGGACTCCACTTGTTAATCAGACAAGTTTTAAGTAGAAAATAGCTGCGTTTCCAGAAGCCCGTGTGCAGCCCGTGTGCAAAATCGACTCGGAAACGCTTCGAATTGAAAAAATTACATTAACCAATCAGAGAACAGAAAATTTTAGTACCTGGAAACGGCCGAGCGCCCGTCGGATCAGCTGGCAATTGTAAACAATACTCTTACACTTATATGTATCTATTTTATGAAATGATACAATATATTAGTATCCTTAACATAAAAGTTAACTAAAATAATAAAAAATTTTGGCAAGCCATTCCCGACACATGTTTTGTAAAAAGATTTGTTTGTAAACAAAGTATTTTTCTTCTGCGCAGCCCGCCCGTTTATTAACACTCCTCGAAATCGAAGACTAACAGCGGGCGCTCTGACTCGTGAATGCTTACGTAACGTGTAGCGCGCAAACGGGCTCTGGAAACGATATGTGTGCCCGCCCGGGCTGCAGTCGGGCTTCTGGAAACGCAGCTTATGTAAGGTGTAGCTGAAGTCGAAAAGTTCCGGTTCCGGCCGGAACTTCCGACCGGAACTTTTTCAAGGTTCCGGAAAGTTCCGGTTCCGGCCGGAACCGTACCTCTGTTCCGCAACATCTCTAATACATAGGCATATATATATATATAGGTATAGCAGCAGCGCTGGGTTGGCTACAGCGCTGCGCAGCAAGGCTGGTGCTGGGTGCTATTACTAAGGGGTTGCTGGCTGTTAGCAAGTATATATGATGGTTGGCTAAGTTATGCTGGCTGGCTATATATGGTTATTGGCTACATATATATTACTACATATACATATTAGATATTATTATAGGCTATATATATATATATACATACATTGCAAACGATAAGGGAGTAAGTATGTAAACAGATCGAGGTATTCTTCCCTATTCTACGATTCTTTTTTCTCTAATGCTTGATAGAATATAGAATATGTTTGATTTTCAAACTTTCCTAATTGATACCACCATTTATCTCTGTAATATTTTCTAGAATTTTTTTTTCAATTGATCTAAAGTAGCAATTGTAGATGACCACATTTTATCCTTTAAATATATAAATATAGGTTTTCCAGAGGGTTCTCTCATATGGAACACCTCTATCAATATAGGTGTTCTATAGGGTTCTTTCATATACCTGATTCTATTTCTACCTTTACGTTGACGATTCTACCCTTAATAATTGCTTTGAGTTTGGAAGGCGTCTTACTTAAGGTCAAATAACCTCTGCTAAGGGGGCGCCCTTAGAGCAACTGACCTTTGATTTTTCTTGTATTTTGTAAATATGGCAGTGGAAATATGGTTTTTTCAATCCTTCAAAAACTCATTTCCATCATGTACATGGTAAAATTGCTTCAACCATTTTCCCTATTTCGTTTCCTGTCTGTCCTTGATTAATTCAATATTACATGGAACTTTCCGACTCTTGTGGGCTTCATGTGTCCCTCTGGCCTTTCCCACCTGATGAGATATAATAAAAATAAAGAGAAGAGAAGTCATCCCCACATACACTAAATTAAACTTCCCAAGCTCAAGTAAACTTATGTTTTAAAGTGAGGGAGATATAGAAGGTGGATAAGAAATCCAGATCAAGAAAGGTGATTGAAAGGAAAGCTCACTACATCCACCCTTCTGCGATGACGGCCTAATGAACATAGACTACAAGTAATTAGTTCATTTAGTGGTGCGTTTTCATTTAAAGGACCCCAAATCCCAGTAACTTGAATATCAAATGAAACTAAAGCATGAAATACTGAATTATTGGGAGGCTTTCTCTAATCATAACAGTTGGTTTCCGCGTCAGTCTAATTGAAACTCGCACTTCACAAGATAACACTACCATAAATACAGTATGAATCTTATCAAATAAACAAGAAAGTCCGAATAGGCGAATATTTGATATTGTTTCTGATGAGGAATTTAATTTTTAATCATTTTAAGCTCGATGCTTAGTCCATTCATTCAATCTGCAAAATTTAACACACTTTTTAAGCCATATCTATTCAATGCGATTGACCACTCATTATTTGCTTACCAACCTCACCTACCTCCTCTATTAGGGGAAATTTGATCATGAATAGCAGGAATTTCATGAATATTTAAATGAATATTCAGTTGTATGTAAGAATGAATAAGTAGTTAATAAAGAATGCATGAATAAAAAATAGAAATGACTATGTTTATCCATGTGTATAGATATAATGTATAATAAAATACTGTATTATAGGAATGAATTAAAGTATAAACACGTGTGAATATGCATATATATGTATAGACATGCTTATATATTTGCATATATAATTGTATGCACAATTAAACATAGGTAAATTGTATTTAAATTTCATTGTGTATGCATGAGTAAAATATAGAAGACTATGTATGATTATAGTATTATATGAAGGTAAATTGTATTTAAATTTCATTGTGTATGCATGAGTAATATATAGAAGACTATGTATGTTTATATGAACATACTTATATGTATGTAGATATGTATGCATGTATTTTAAGAGGGTGTATGTATGTATGTATGTATGTATGTATGTATGTATGTATGTATGTATGTATGTATGTATGTATGTATGTATGTATGTATGTATGTATGTATGCTTTGAAGCTTTCAGGAGCGCTGCTGTTATATTGGAGACCGATATGACACAGGCATTCAGAGTTCAAAACCAAGAAATGCAAATCTCCTTCAGAAATGGTCATGACATAATAATAATAATATAATAATATGAAGAAATAAGAAGAATAATATGAGAAAATAAGATGATCTCAAGGATAATAATAATTATAAGAATAATAATAATGTTAATAATACACACACACAATAATAATTATACAATACTAAAAATAATAGTAATAATAATAATAATAATAATAATAATAATAATAATAATAATAATAATAATAATAATAATAATAATAATAATAATAATAATAATAATAATAATAATAATAATAATAATACGGTAGCTGGAAAATTGAGAAAGATTACAATAATAAGAAAAATAATAATAATAATAATAATAATATATTAAATAATAAAGTTGATAATGATTCACATACACACAAAATATTTAAAGAATAATACTATTAATAATAATAATAACACACACACACACACAATAATAGAATAATAATAATAATAATAATAATACAAATAATACAATAATAATAATAGTAATATAAATATAACATTGATAATATATTGCATTACAGAAATAATAATAATGACACACACACACCTTGTAATAATCATAGTAATAATAATAATAATAATACAATAGTAAAAATAATTTCAATTCAATTTTAAAACTTTATTCAGATAAGAAAATTTACATTGTTTACATAGTACAATATTTTACAACTACATTATAGCAATTAATTATAATAACAAAATAATTTCCCTAGTATCTGAAAAAAGCCCACTAATTGTAACACAGTGTCAGTTCTTTGAGATCTGAAATATAATTAATAACAATAAGTATTAAAATGATAATAATGAACAATAACCATAATAATAACAAATATAATAATAATAGCATATTAATAATATTGATATTGATAGAATAATAATAATATACAATATTGTCAATAATAATAATAATAATAGGAATACAATAATAATAATAATAATAACACACAATAATAATAATAATACACACACACACGTATATAATAATAATAATAATAATAAGAATGATTAATAGTAATAATAATAATAATAATAATAATAATAATAATAATAATAATAATAATAATAATAATAATAATAATAATAATAATAATAATAATAATAATAATCATTACGCTTGAAATAATAATAATCACACACACACACACACACACGATAATAATAATACTAATAATAATAATATAATGTACATAATAACCAAGAAAATAGATTAATAATAATAATAATAATAATATTGAATAATAATAATAATAATAATAAGATTATAAATAATAATATTTAATATTAATAATACACAGCTTAATGTTATGCAATAATAAATATATTGAGTTTAGATTGAAAACCGTAAAAGATTACAATAAAAAACAGTAAAGTTATAATATTTCAAAATACTAAATACGATAGCACACACACACACACAATAATATTAATATTAATATAAATTTAATAATAATAATAATAATAATATAATAATAATAATAATAATAATAATTATACATAATATAATAATGATGATTAGAGGAAAGGTGAAAAAGAATAATACACACACACACACACAAATGCAATAATTATAATAATAATAATTAACACACACACATGTACACACATTAATAATAATAATATTAATAATAATAATAATAATAATACATTAATCATATTAATAATAATAATAATAATAAAAAATAATCCAAATGGTAATAATAACATGAACAAGTATTTGAGAAGCCGACATATCTTTTATGAGTCATAAAAAGAATAAAATAATAAAAAAAGCACAATTTTCTTTTTTATTAATAAAATAATATTATTATCATATTAAAAATACGTCAAGAAAATAACACTTTTAATAATAATAATAATAATAAATAGTCAATATAATAATAATAATAATAATACACACACAAAATAATAATAATAATAATAATACACACAATAATAATACACAGTAATATTATTATCAATAATAATACTAATAGTAATAATAATGAATAATAATAATAATATCATAATAATATTAATGTATAATAAATTTAATTAATTTTGTAAATTAATTAATTAATTTTAATTAATTAATAATAATAATAATAATAATAATAATAATAATAATAATAATAATAATAATAATAATAATAATAATAATAATAATAATAATAATAATAATAATAATAATAATAAAGTAATATTATTATTAGTACCTACAGTATTTATATAGCTTTTTTGAGTTTACTTGTAAATGGCAATATAGTAATAGTATTATTACTTATTTATATAGCTTTTTTTTGAGTTTACTTGTAAATGATATAAGAGAATTTTCATTTTTTAATTCTTGAGGTAAATCGTTATAGACTTTAGCACATTTATAACTAACTGCTTGTCTAGCTTTTTCTAACCTATAGAAAGGAGGATTTACGTGAGCACTATTTCTTAGATTTATATCTCTTTGAATTTGGTTATTATGAAAGTTAGATATTAGGAAGTTACATGCCTTATTTTGTAGTATCTTGTGCTGTTCCTTTAATAGAGATAACTTCAATAGGTCTTCAAATTGTAATATTTTAAGTTTTTTAAATAAAGGTGCTGTATGCTCATAGAAGTTTTTAGTTACAGTCGTTTTTGCATAGTAATAAGCGGTTGAATAGCTGATTTGTTAGCTATGCCATAGACCGGTGCCACAATATAATAGATATGGGTGTATATGTGCATAGTATACTCCTTCAATATATAAAGTGAGTAATTTTTCAATTGGTCTGTAGGTATACATATATTTCCCCAGTTTACCCAAATTAGCTGGTTGGATATGTTCTTTGAATGCTATTTTTCATACTAACGCACCTTCCAAATGTTTTTAGCATTTGTGACTCTTTTCAAGTCAACTCCTTTAATTTTTATGTTGAAATTATCAGCTATAGTTTTGTTGCTTATTATGATGTATGACGTTTTTTGCAAGTTTAGTGAAAGTTTATTAGAATCTATCCATGTTGTGATCTTATTTAAGACGTCTGCTGCTTTTAGTGATAGTGTAGCCGGATTTTTATCCTTTATTAATATTGAAATATCATCAGCAAATGAGACCATGAAAGAGTCGTGTGAATTAAATACATCATTGGTATACAATGTAAATAATAATGGGCCAAGAATAGATCCTTGTGGAACACCGCAAGTTGTTTGTAGTGGTTCAGAGCATGTTTCACCTATTTTCACATACTGAGATCTTCCACTAAGATATGTTTTAAACCATTGTAGTGTGTTTCCCTTTATTCCCATAATAATAATAATAATAATAATAATAATAATAATAATAATAATAATAATAATAATAATAATAATAATGTTAATAATAGCTGGAAAATTGAGAAACTTACAATAATAATAGTAATAATAATAATAATAATAATAATAAATTAACGACGTATAATAAAGACGTTAATATTACAAATAAGACTATACACAAATATAGACTAATAACATATCAATAACAAAATTTTAATAATAAAATAATAATAATAAAATAATGATTATAATAATAATAATAATTATAATAATAATAATAATATTAATAATAATAATAATAATAATAATAATAATAATAATAATAATAATAATAATAATAATAATAATAATAATAATAATAATAATAATAATAATAATGATAATAATTTTTATAGAAATAACAATTAAACGAAAGCTATAAAATTGTAAATGCATATAATAATAATAATAATAGTAATAATAATAATAATAATAATAATAATAATAATAATATAATAATAATAATAATAATAATAATAATAATAATAATAATAATAATAATAATAATAATAGCTAACATAAACAGCAGCAGAAACAAAAATATAATAACAATAATAATAATAATAATAATAATAATAATAATAATAATAATAATAATAATAATAATAATAATAATAATACATTAATAATAATAATAATAATAATATAATAATAATTTTTATAGAAATAACAATTAAATGGTAGCTATAAAATTGCAAATACATAAAATAATAATAATAATAATAATAATAATAATAATAATAATAATAATAATAATAATTAAAGAATGATTGATTTTGACTCACTTTTATTCATGGGGCAATAAATAATAATTCCCTAATATTCTTCAAACCACAACAACTTGCCATTTTGGTTGCCATGGAAACCAAATTGGCGTCCCTGCCTCAGTATTTTTCCGCTCGATTCATATGCCTTCATATTAATCCAACTTAACATACACACACATAGATATTATTTATTAAATATTTAATCCTAACTTATTATTATTATTATTATTATTATTATTATTATTATTATTATTATTATTATTATTATTATTATTATTATTATTATTATTATTATTATTATTATTAAAGGAAAGTGGTCTTATAAGCATAATAGTGAAGGTTTCGATATTTTTATATAGATATATATATTATTATTATATATATAGATGATGATATATATATATATAGTGTATATATTATATAGTATATATATATATAATAGTCATCATATAAAAAGAGAAAAGTAATATAATATACATATTATATATATTATATATACATATTAAATAAAGGGCATATATATATATATGTATATATATATATATTATATATTGATATGATGATGATATATATATATATATGAAATATATATACATATATATATAGATATATATTATATATATAAAGTGTATGATTATTTATATATATATTAGTATATTATTATTATTATTATTATTATAGAAAGAGTTAGTATATATATATATATATGTATGTAGGTAAAGTATATAGTATATCTGTAGTATATAAGTTACATATATATAATATATATATATATATTATGTTATTATATATGATATAAAAGATATATATAGAAAGTAATATAAATATTATGTATGATACACGCAGGAAAACAAATTTATTTCAACAAAATTAAAGATGTATATATATATATATGTATATATATCTCAGTGACTAACATATTCTTTCCAGCCACTTTTCTTTCATGGAATCA
>JABUQX010065811.1:7500-20000 GCA_015478945.1 Trachelipus rathkii | reverse complement strand
TTTCGTGCTTGAATTTCCATTTCCAAAGATTATCATTCGTCTACTAATATATTTTTCTTCAAATAATAAATTTTTTTCAAAACGAACCAATTTTTATCTTGTTATTAACGCTCGCATATTCTTTACCCTCCATGATCTTCTTGTATAGATTATGTGACATTTTCCTTGAAACTATCGTGATCATCCTGATATAATCAATACTGATTCTAGGCATCATGCGATCTTTCTGGTTGATTCACCGCGTGATCATCCCGGAGACTCCATGATTTGCAATCTGGTTGTATTCCAGATCTTTCAGAAAGCAAGAAGCACACACATTTCAAACCAAGTTTCCTAAGATATAGAAATTAATATTTCCAAACCTCTCTTTGTTCCTTATTGGGATTTTTAAAGCCCGTCAAATGGCGATTTATATATAAGGTATGATAGAGAGTATATATAGAGCGGTATAGTATATACAGCAGTTATATATATAGTGTATAAGAGTATATAGGTTATGTTATGTTATATATATATATATACTATATTATAAAGATATATATATATATAAAGATATGAAAAGGTATAGAGTATATGTATATATATATATATATATATATATATATATATATATATAAATATATATATGTTGTTAATCTATATTTGAATAAGGTTTCATATTTGTAAAAAAGTTATAATGTAAAAATAAATATATAAAAGAGAAAACATGATAGGTTAAAAAAACCTAACCTAACATCAATTGAGATAATAATTCCAATTCAATCCCAACCTAGCCTTAACTTCTATCCAACCTAACAACTGTATCTCCAGGGTCTCAAATCTTACCCAACCCGACCTTAACCCTAACCCAACCTAACCTAACTCTAACCCAATCCCACCTAACTAATAAACAACCCAAATAACTAATCCCTGAACCTAACCGCAATCCCAACCTGAGAATCCCAACCCAACCTAACCTAACCTAGCCTAACTCCAACCTAACGTATCCTGGGTTTCAAGAAAATGGTGGGCTGTACGGAAATTTTATTGATGTCTTGACGAACATTTGACGTGGTCGACTGCCTTCTTCCTATCGGACCAGCAGCTCTCTCTCAATGACCACCTGGTCTTTTTCTGACTCAAGTTCAACTTTGTAAATACTTCCGCTTTTTATGAATTTACGATTCCAGCGCTTCATCCTTTCCTTTGTTATGTACCTGTCCCTCACAGTCATCAGAACTTGCTGGTCTCCTGCCTACAGAATCTGAAACCAGACTTTAGCCGCAATGTTCATTCTTAACCTACATGGGCTTCTAACTGATAAAAGTTTGAAATATCTTTTTTTTCTTTTTCAAACATTTCCTGTATATATATATACAGCATAAGAGCATATATATATATATATATAGTTGCTATATATATATGTTATATATATATTAGCATATATATATATATATTATATATATATGTTGTTGCTAGTTATATATAGTGCTATATTATTGCTATTGGTTATATATAAACATATATATTCATATATATAGTATATACATATGATATTATATATATATTATTATTATATATATATATATATATATATATATATATATATATATATATATAGTATATATTGTATAAGCAGTGTTGCTGTTACTATATATATATGATATGTTATAGATTAAAGAAGGTTGTTATATTATGTTGGTTATATATATATATATATATGTTATATTAAAATATATATATATATATATATATAAGTTATATATATATTATAATATATATATATATATATTTATAGGTGAAACCTACCAAAGCTAATCCCCATAATATTCAAAAACTACAGATAGGTACAAGAAAAACCACACATAGAGCTGAATCAGCGCATGAAATTGTTTTTGAAACCTTTTTTTTAACTAAAACAATATCCCCTGGAAAATCGTAAAGACAGTAAAGAAATGGCCCTTTGTTGAATTAGGGGATGATTTAGGACTTCAGTTTCAACCACTGCGTCATCCCCCCCCCAAAAATCCTCTCTTTTCCATAGTCACGAGGCACGCTGACTCACAATATACATATTAGTTTTTTCTTACCGCCTGTGGCTGAGACATGTCAAAAAATCTTTTTCCATACAAACTTCATATTGACATTCCAAATATGTTACAGTTTCACCTATCGTGCTTTCTTCAAGATATAGAGATATACATCTGAAAAGCTGTTTGGGCACACGTATATAGAGTAGCAGTAAAGAGGCGTATGGCGGTATAGTGCAGGCAGAGGGCAGGTGGCGGCGGCACAGGCGGTGGCAGGCAAGGCGCGTTGCAGCAGCGTTGCGTTGGCGCAAAGAGAGCAGATATGTTGTTATTGCGCGTTATATATGCGGTATATATATATGTATATGCGCAAGGTTGTTATTTATATAGCAGCATATAGTAATAATGGAAAGAATTCCAGAATTTCTCTGAAGAAATTTATTAATAAAGTTTTCATAAAATCCATGAGGAAATTGTTGCGCGCTGTTCAAAGTATTTTCCTTTTTTTTTTTTTTTTACTTATTCATCGGAAATATTTATAATTTTTTTATGATCCCCATTTAGGTGCCTGAGCCGACGACTGATGCAGAGAGGGGGACAAAGTCCCCCTGTCGTTCACCGGGGAGGCTGAGAGACCCAGGACTCTGTCATCTTTACCCTATGTTATTTCTTTTATAAAGTAGCACGCCAGAAAAGGTAATTAAAATTATTTTTTAACTAAAGGAAAACCATAGGGAACCGCCAAGATGGCAGGAGTTTGGGTCTTCTGGCCTCCTGAGGAGACAGGTGAGGAATTCTCTTCGGTCCCCCTCTGCCCCCCCTAAACAATATAAATTATCAAAATTTCTACCCTTCTTGATTAAAAAATGGAATAAACAAAAAAAATAAGATTATATTCATTTACCGATTATGAAAGTTTAGACTAGATAGCTCTTTGCTGAGTTCAGACGCCCGTTATTATGCACCTTCACCATATATATATATATATATATATATATATATATATATTATATATATATATATATTATATAGTTATATATATATATAGTTTTCATTTGTTGAAAGAATATATATATATAAGTATATATATATATATATATATATATATGTATATATAAAAGTATATAAATATTATTTATATATAAATATATGATATTATATCTCGTAAGTTATATGTATATATATATATATATATATACATATAAGAAAGCAGCTTATTATGATGAAGTGATATATAAAAGTAAGTGAGGAGGGATGAGGTTATTACAGGTATATATATATATATATATAAACTTAACAAAGTCTAACTAACATATTCCCGAAAACTATGATAGGCGCCAACAGAAAACAACACCATATTTGAATCAGTGGACAGGTGTCGCTGAAAGTGAATTTTTATAATTTTGAAAACTACGATAGGAAAAATTTTAACATGGAATTTGGAGTTAGTGCTAAATTTTGAAAGGAAAATTTGATTTTTAGGGGGCTCGAGCCGACGGTGAGACAGAGGGGGTACGAAGTCTCTCCGTCGTCGTTCCCCGGAAGTCCGAGAGACCCCGACTCTGCATCTTTGCGACGCACCAGGGATATTTTTTTAGTAATAAGCTTTATACCCTGATTCCAAATATGTTATTATTTTGTACCCATCGTAGTTTCGAGATATCATGAGGGTGTTTATTGTTTCAATCTACTATATATATATATAAGTTATATATATATATATAAGATAAATATTATTATTATATTATATATAAAATATATATATATATATATATATATATATATATATATATATATATATATATAATATTTATATATATAAATAAAAAATATATGTAAATATAAAAAGAAAATAGAAAGATATAAAGATAAAAGATATATAAAGTATATATATATATATATATATGTATATATGTATAAATATTATAGGTATGTATATATTTATATATATAAAAAAATATAAGTAACTTTATAAGTAAAAAGTTATTATATATATAAATAATTTATATTTTAAGTTAGACGTATATTTAGTATATATTTATTTTGCATATATATTTATTACAAGATATATATATATATAGGAGATATATATAGAAGATATATATAGATTAAAAAGAGTTGTTATATATATATATATATATATATATATATAAATATAAAATATATAAAGAAAATAAAATATATATATATATATATAGTTACTATAAGAATATACCCCAAGCCCCTCCCTTCCCCATATATATTGTTATATATATATATTGAATATATATATATATATATAGGATAAATATATATATATATACAGATAGATTTAACATAAAGAAAATATATATAAATAAGATAAATAAAACATATATCTTGATAAAGAAGATATAAAATAGTATATATTTATTATAATATAAATATATATATATATATAGAAATGTAAAAATATATATATATAATATATATATTATATATATATATTTCATATATATATATATTTCATCCATCCATTCGTAATTTGAATTCTAATTAATGAGTTTAATCAGACCAAGACTGACTGAGTTTATGAATGAGTTAATTAGATTGTCTACAAATTAAATACTAATTAATTAATTGTTTATTAATTGACTAGTTAGTCTCTCTCTCTCTCTCTCTCTCTCTCTCTCTCTCTCTCTCTCTCTCTCTCTCTCTCTCTCTCTCTCTCTCTCTCTCTCTCTCTCTCTCTCTCTCTCTCTCTCTCTCTCATAAGCAAGAAATTAGTAATTTTTGAGATTGTAAATGAAAAAAAATAGGGTTTCAGAGTTGCTCAGATTTGGCTCCGGCACTGGTCTGCCATTTCAAAATGGACACCCTTCAGGCTGCATCGTCTTTAAGATTATATGGCCTGGTGCCCGCCTCAGTTCCGAGTCCATTTTATTTGCTCCGGCTGCTGCTCCACCCAATACATTAAGCTGCCCCGTGACCCGAATCCAACCTTACCCAAACCTTGCAGCCCGGCTCCTCAGCCTGGTTATATAGTATAGAAGTATATATATATATATAGCATATATAGCATATATATATATATATATATATATATATATAGTAGTATAGGGTGCACATATATATAGATATAGTTATATATATATATATATATATATATATATATATATATATATATATATATATCAGGAGAATCCTCATTGTTTGTTTATCATGATTCGCATACTTAGAGGAAAAATATTTAAAGAGAATTTTTATTGTCACTATACTGTTATTTGAGAATAATTATTATTCTTCTAACGCTTTTGTTAACAATAAATTCAAATTCATATTTAATTTGCATTTTCGAGCAGCCAACGTGTGAATAATAATTTTCTTGCTATCAATGCGATGCTTGCGGTAATCCTCGACTCGTCGTCAAAGCATTTCTTTGAGAAGTTTAATGAGGTGTAGGTATGCGCACAAGTAAAATTATTCTGGGGAAAGTTAATTGTTAAAGCTTGCGGAAACTAACAGGAAGCAAAGGTGACTGAGAGAGAAACCATTACGGCTTCTTTTACGTTCGTTCATTGCCTCGTGATTCTAATTAATTTAGAATGAAAAATGATGAAGAATTATGATTTTTCTCTGTTATTAGATAGAATAAATCGGTGATATTTGGTTTAAAGCCACAACTATCATTGATCCATATCTCAAAAACTACAATAGCTACAGGGAAAAGGAATACATTTTTGGAATCCTTAAAAATTTTATTGCTTGAAACCGGTAAAAAAAATAAAATAAAAAAAATTAAAAATAAAATTAAACTATTAATAGCTACAGCGGAAAGGAATACATTTTTGGAATCCTTGTAAATTTTATTTCTAATATGTAAAAAAACGCTAAATAAATACAATAAATGTTGGCTATTTTTTTTTTAGATAGACATAGATAGCCATATATATATTATTTTGGTAAAGGTATTACACGTGCAATGGGGCTGAGCCACTGGGGAACACAGGAGAGGCGTTTTCCATACCCTGTAGGGGAGGGGCGTCCCCGGAGGGGGAATTAGTCCTACCCCCGTAGTTCCCCTGGAAGGCTTCAGAGACCCCTGACTCCCGCCATCGGTGTGCGGTAGTATCTTCCTTTCTGTATATATTATTTTTAGTAAAAAAATAATAATAGAAGGTATATTTATTTTATTGAGAGTAACCAATAAAAGGTCTCTGAATAGGCTCTAATCATATTACTATAATTATTAACAATAATTTTTTTAGTTTTTTATTTCCTATTTTCCTAGCTAAAATTTTACCAGGATTCCAAAAATGTATTCCTTTGCTGTAGCTAAAAGGAAGTTTTATATATATATATATATATATATATATATATATATATATATATATATATATATATATATATATATATATATATATATATATATATATATATATATATATATATATATATATATATATATATATATATATATGTATATTTTTTTTTATTTATTTTTTTTTTTTAAATTTTCCGCACTAAAATTGAATCCCATTCCAGCAATGTAATATTCCATTTTCGTTGTAGCTATTATATTTTTGGAGATATGAGAGAGTTGTGGCTTTTAAACCAAATTTCACCGAGAAAACTAATATTAACATATATTTTTAAAATGTTCTGAAAGCGACTGTTATTTTTCAATTATTAATTAAAATTCTTTAAGTGGTAACCTTATATAATTAAAATAAGTAAAACAGTGGCGTAAACTTACGTTTGTCTAACCAAATGAGATATTTAAATTTTTAAAATCCATGTTCAATATATGTGTCCCGATTTTCAGAAATATTCGAAGTCACTTAATTTATTCTTAACGTCATATGAGATAGTGGTGCGTTAATTTTGACGAGCAGTATATATATATATATATATATATATGTTATATATATATATATATAGAAAGATAGAAGCGGGCAAACAAATATATTTATATCAAGATAAATATATATAAAAGAAGAATTTATATATATATATATATATATATATATATATATATATATATATATATATATATATATATATATATATATATATATATATATATAGTTTATATATTTATATATTTATATCTCATTTTCCAGCATTCCAGAACCCGTAGAATTTATCTGGAAAATCTGGAATGCTGGTAATATTTTTTATTATTTTTTCAGGAATTCTGGTATATTTTTTTAACCGCAGATTTTTATTTCGGAGTCGGAGCCGGAATCGGAGCCTGAATCGGAGCCTGAGCCTTCGTTCGAGACGTTTTCACCGCAGTTTGCCGCGTTTCCCGCTCTTTCGGTACATTTTTACGATCCTTTCATCAGTTGAACTTTTATCATCACTCCCTCGTCAGGTGCATCCTTGAGGTAGACTGAATGGCACTTGTATTTTAATTTTATTCCTTTGTCTTGAAAAGCGAAATGACCTTTTAAACATCTGTTTCCCATAATTCTTAATTTGACAGATTTGGAGAGGGGAAAAAATACATTTGTCTAATAAGTGAAGAGTAGGGTTATAATTACTTATTACTGAAAAGGGGAATACTGTATGTATAAACACATACAAACACACAGGTACACACACACACACACACACACACACACACACACACACACAATGTATTATATATATATATATATATATATATATATATATATATATATATATATATATATATATATATATATATATATATATATATATATATATATATATATATATATATATATATATATATATATATATATATATATATATATATAGGTAATTATATTCATATACGAACCGGCTCAAAATATCACCCTGGCATACACATACCTACACACACACACACACACACACATACACAGCAGCAGGTAGGAGATTTGGAGAGGGGAAAAAATACATTTGTCTAATAAGTGAAGAGTAGGGTTATAATTACTTATTACTGAAAAGGGGAATATTATATCCATATACGAACACATACAAACACACAGGTACACACACACACACACACACACACACACACATATATATATATATATATATAGTGGTAAAATGTAGTGAGCACCCCATAGGGGGGATGCTGGCCCCGTCAAACATTGAATATTGACGTAGAAGGCTGAAACTTGGCATACACCTATCATATAATGTATTATTGCTGAAACCAGAGTTAAATTATGTTGAGCACCCCAGGGGGATGCTAGCCCCTTAAAAACTTGAATATTGACATAGAACGATGAAACTCGGTATACACCTATCATATAAGGTATCATTGCTGAAACCAGTGTTAAATTGTAGTGAGCACCCCATGGGGGGGATGCTGTCCCCACAAACCTGAAATACTGGCATAGAACGACGAAACTTGGTATACATCTTTCTTATGATGTATCTAAATGATACAGAAAAAGAAAAAAAAAAAAAATAAAAAAAAAAAAAAAAATAAAAAAAATTTTAAAAAAATTTTAAAAAAAAAAAAAAAAAAAATTTAAAAATTTAAAAATTTAAAAATTTTTAAAAATTTAAAAATTTAAAAAAAAAAAAATTAAAAAAAAAAAAAAAATAAATATTTATTTTTTTTAAGTTTATAACTTAAAAAATTTACGTTTTTTATATAAATCAAATACCCTCCAGAGCCTCTGGAGCCTCTTGAGCCTCTTTATCCTCCCCAGCATCCTCAGCCTCCCCTCCCTCTCGCCCATCCCCATCTACGATCTGTTGATTCATGTCATATTTTGTATAACATAACACAAAACTTTTATTTATTTTTGTTTTATATGCTTTTAACTAATTTGTTTTAACTTAATTTTTACGCTTTTCATATTTATAACTTAAGAAATTTTGTTTTACATACCCTAAACCTGTAAATCGGTAAATCAAACCACCCACCCCTCCCCCCTCCCTACCCAAATCCTGGATATTATTTACATTAACATAGTAATATTTTTAAGCTTTTCATGTTCATAACCTTTGTCTAATTATCATCATACTGATCAATGAATAAATGCTAACATGAATAAAGATCACTACTAACAACAACATAAAGTAACTAACATTGAGTGCAGAATGGAACCTACTTACACTTTTTCTAACTAACATGTCACTGATATTTTTACATTAACATAGTAATATTTAACAAAATTTTTATCATAACCTTGTCTGATTATTATGAATATATGCTAACATAACAAAGTTTTCACATCAATAAAGCAAACATAGCATCACCTGAACTACGAATATAACATACATTCATTAACCTAACACATCTTAAACAGGAATAAACAGTTAACATTAACAAACTTCCATACTTAACAACAGTATAAAGTAACTTACATTGAGCGCAGAACGTAACCTACTTACACTTTTTCTAACATATCACTGATGTTTTTACATTAACATAGTAACATTTAACAAAAATTTATCACAACCTTGTGTAAGTATCTTACTGATCAATGAATATATGCTAACGTAACAAAGTTTTCATATTAATAAAGCAAACATAGGATCATATGAACTACGAATATAATGTACACTCACAATCCTAACACATCTTATACACGAATAAGCAGTCAACATTAACAAAGGTTCAATACTTAACAACTGTAACGTAACTCACATATGCATACAATACATACGTACCCTATACGTACTTTTTCAAACATATCTCCAACATAACATATCATTATTTATCCTTCCACGATCTATTGATCTATCGATCTATTGATCATTGATCTATTGATCTATTGATTCAAGTCATATATTTTGTATAACATAACACGAAAACTTTTATTTATTTGAGTTTGTTTTTCTTTAAACATTATGTTTTTTACTATAAAAATTTATTTATTTTGTTTTATTTTCTTTAAACATTTTGTTTTTACTAAAATTTCTTTCATTTTATGTTTATAACGTAAAAAATTTGCATTTTTACATACCCTAAAACAGTAAATCAGTAAATCAGTAAATCAGTAAATCAAACTGCCTTCATGACACTCCATGATCTATTATTGATCATAGTTGATTCAAGTTTATTGTACACATATCTCAAAAACTTTTATTTATTTTGTTTTTTGTTTTCTTTAAACATTATGTTTACTAAGTAAAAATTCCGCTATTTACTCTTGTTTTATTTTCTTTTAAACATTTTATGTAGAGCCACTAAAAATTAGTAGATTTTCTTTTATGTTTATGGCTCAAAAATTTTTTTGCATTTTTACATACACACTCCTAAAAGCAGTCAGTAAATCAGTTAATCAAACCACCCACCCTATCCTCCTACCCATTCACAATAAGATCTTAACATGCCGGACCTTATTGATCTATTGATCATCCATTCTCCCATGATCTATTGGATCTATTGATTCAAGTCATATTTTTATTAAATTGCTATGTTTTTACATACCCTAAAACGTTGTTGTAGTTGATAAATATATCAAACGTTCAAGTTAAATGAAAATATACAACACTTTTTCAAACATATACACTTTTTCAAACATATCTCTAAAGTATTAATGTTAATTTTACATTAACATTGTAATATTGAAAACTAAACAAAAATATATATCATCCTAGCCTAACTGACATACAGCATTCATTAACAAGGTAACTAAAATTAGAAGTTTCAACCTACCAGCAGAAGTCGCCATAGCAAGCTCATTTTTCTTTTTGCAGTGGTCTATATAAATATAATAATATACACAATAATATAAAATTTACATCGTTGATATTATCACACACACACACACTCACACAAACACATAGACACTTTACTTAATACATTAGCCTGGCAATCTTCGTACTAACTTCCTGCTCTCATAAAAAGTTCAACTTACTTGTATCATAAGTTCTTTTTCTTTGATGTCAAGCAAATGAACATTTTCAAACCTTGTTAAGACATTTACATTTTTCACATGTTTAATATAAACATTTCGTTTCTAACTTTATTTTCTTTCTTACGTTTCTTCTTCCTACGTTTTTCTATTAAAACCAACTTTAAGTATTAAAGTTGGTTATTTACTTATTATTATAGTTTTATTTATTTTTATTTTTTTATTTAAAAATAATCTATATATTTTTAAAAACCACAGATTTAGATACTAAGAGCTTATTCTATTTAAAAACATACTATCATGCTCTTTAAACCTTCAAAAACGCCTATAAAAATTTATTTCATTTTATGTTTATAACTTAAAAATTTTATGTTTTTACATACCCTAAAAGCTGTAAAAACAAAGTGTAAATCAGTAGATCAAACCACCCACCCCACCCTCCCCACCCCACCCGTGATCTATTGATATATTGAGTTGGGCTGATCTGGTCAGATTCAAGTCATTTCGAGTATCATTTTTTGAGGAAAACATATCATAAAAATAAAGTTCTTTATACACTGATTCTCACTGAAGAGGCGTTAATGCAATAAAGTTTTCCCATTAATAAAGCTAACATAACATTACCAGAACTAAGAATATAATGTACAACAACAAACCTAGCATACCTTAAGCACGAATAAACAGCTATCATCAACAAAGTTCCACACTTAACAACAGTAAAGTAACTAACATAGCATAACAAAAACGTAACCTATTCACACTTTGTCAAGCACATCTCTAACATATCAATGTTAATTTACATTAACATTGTAATATTTAACAAAAATTTATCATAACCTTGTCTAATTATCATACAGACCTACGAATATATGCTAACGTAACAAATTTTTACATTAATAAAGCTAACATAACATAACCTGAACTTAGCATATAATGTATTACAACGAGCAAACCTAACATACCTCAATAAATAACGTATGAATAATTCGTTAATCGTTCACAAGTTCGATTTTTTTTCCAATGTCAAGTAGAAACAACAACCGATACAAAACTCAATGTATCCCAACTTTTCCAGCATATCAGCAAATAGCGCCAAAAGCAGTACATATTCAACAAAATCCCTTTAACAAATAATTAATCTATCAAAGATACCGCAATATCTTGAACTATAAATTGACACTCATCAAATGCGTAACTCATATCGGGCCATTGCTCAACATTTTACCATACTACACTAATACATAAAAGTTCTAAAATTCCCTGATAAACATAACATTGGGTCAGTAAAATTAACCTACACCCATATATTATTATTATTATTATTATTATTATTATTATTATTATTATTATTATTATTATTATTATTATTATTATTATTATTATTATTTTTATTATTATTATTTTTATTATTATATCAACTATATATGTATATGAACATAACAAACCTAACATATCATACACACACACACACACACACACACACACACACACACACACACACACTCACGCACACACAATAATTATAGACACTTTACTTGAAACACGAGACTGGCAATCGCCGTACTAACTTACTGATCACATGACTGTTATTTCTATGATGTCAAGCAGATGTGTAACATTTTCTAAACGTCACTGGAAGACATTTACATTTTTCACATGTTTAATATAAACATTTCGTTTTGTTATGTATTTTCTTTTACGT
>JABUQX010065811.1:0-2500 GCA_015478945.1 Trachelipus rathkii | reverse complement strand
TATAAATATAAAGAATAATAGAAACGTAAAAGAAAATACATAACAAAACGAAATGTTTATATTAAACATGTGAAAAATGTAAATGTCTTCCAGTGACGTTTAGAAAATGTTACACATCTGCTTGACATCATAGAAATAACAGTCATGTGATCAGTAAGTTAGTACGGCGATTGCCAGTCTCGTGTTTCAAGTAAAGTGTCTATAATTATTGTGTGTGCGTGAGTGTGTGTGTGTGTGTGTGTGTGTGTGTGTGTGTGTGTGTGTATGATATGTTAGGTTTGTTATGTTCATATACATATATAGTTGATATAATAATAAAAATAATAATAATAAAAATAATAATAATAATAATAATAATAATAATAATAATAATAATAATAATAATAATAATAATAATAATAATAATAATAATAATAATAATAAGGGTATAGGTTAAGTTTTTGCTGAGTAATGTTAGGCTTATCCGAGAATTTTGCTAATGTATACGTTTATTCATAGTTCAAAATAATGTTATATTTGATATGAGTTGCATTTTGATGAAGGTAGTGTCAATTCATAGTTCAAGATGTTGGTATCTTTGATAGATTGGTTATTTTGTTAAGGGATTTTGTTAGATAATACTGCTTTAGCTGTTGCTGGTATGCTGGAAAAGTTGGGATACATTGAGTTTTGTATGTGTTGTTAGCTACTTCACCTTTGATAAGTATCGAACTTTGTGAACGTTAGCAGATTATTCATACGTGAGGTATGTTAGGTTTGTCGTTGTACATTATATTTTAAGTTCAGGTTATGTTATGTTAGCTTTATTAATGTAAAAAATTTGTTACGTTAGAGATGTGCTTGACAAAGTGTGAATAGGTTACGTTTTTGATAATTTTTTGTTAAATATTACAATGTTAATGTAAATTAACATTGATATGTTAGAGATGTGCTTGACAAAGTGTGAATAGGTTACGTTTTTGTTATGCTATGTTAGTTACTTTACTGTTGTTAAGTGTGGAACTTTGTTGATGATAGCTGTTTATTCGTGCTTAAGGTATGCTAGGTTTGTTGTTGTACATTATATTCTTAGTTCAGGTAATGTTATGTTAGCTTTATTAATGGGAAAACTTTGTTACGTTAGCATATATTCGTTGATCAGTGTATAAAGAACTTTATTTTTATGTTATGTTTTCCTCAAAATGATACTCGAAATGACTTGAATCAATAGATCAATAACTCAATAGATCATGGAAGGGTAGGAGGGTGGGGTGGGTGGTTTGATCTACTGAATTACTGTTTTACTGCTTTAGGGTATGTAAAAACGCAAAATTTTTAAGTTATAAACATAAAATGAAATAAATTTTAGTAAAAACAAAATGTTTTAAACAGAAAAAGCAAAAATAAATAAAAGTTTTTAAAAAATACATAGATTATTTTAAATAAATAAAATAAAAATAAATAAAACTATAATAAATAAGTAAATAACTAACTTTTAACAAAATATAAATATAAGGAATAATAGAAACGTAAAAGAAAATACATAACAAAACGAAATGTTTATATTAAACATGTGAAAAATGTAAATGTCTTCCAACAAGGTTTAGAAAATGTTACACATTTGCTTGACATCATAGAAATAGCAGTCATGTGATCAGTAAGTTAGTACGATGATTGCCAGGCTAATGTATTAAGTAAAGTGTCTATAATTATTGTGTGTGTGTGTGTGTGTGTGTGTGTGTGTGTGTGTGTGTGTGTGTGTGTGTGTGTGTGTGTATAGTAAAGAATGAGCTTGCTATGGCGACTTCTGCTGGTAGGTTGAAACTTCTAATTTTAGTTACCTTGTTAATGAATGCTGTATGGCAGTTAGGCTAGGATGAGATATATTTTTGTTTAGTTTTCAAGTTAATGTAAAATAACATTAATATTTTAGAGATATGTTTGAAAAAGTGTTGTATATTTTCATTTAACTTGAACGTTTGATATATTTAACAACTACAACAACGTTTTAGGGTATGTAAAACATAGCAATTTAATAAAAATATGACTTGAATCAATAGATCAATAGATCAGTAGATCAATAGATCAATAGATCAATAGATCACGAATGGGTAGGAGGATAGAGTGGGTGGTTTGATTAACTGATTTACTGATTTACTGCTTTAGGGTATGTAAAAATGCAAAAATTTTAAGTCATAAACATAAAAAGAATAAATTTTTAGTAAAAACAAAATGTTTAAAGAATACAAAACAAAATAAATAAATTTTTATAGTAAAAAAAATGTTTTAAAGAAAACAAAAATAAATAAAAGTTTTTGAGATATGTTATACAAAATATGACTTGAATCAATAGATCAATAGATCATGGAAGGGTGTCTTGATTTATATATTTACTGATTTACTGATTTACCGATTTACTGATTTACTGTTTTAGGTATGTAAATGAAGTTGGCGCACGAAAACGCGAAAGCGTTTATTGATACGAAACGGTTCACCCAAACTAACAACATGAAGTACATCG
>JABUQX010065810.1:40000-42320 GCA_015478945.1 Trachelipus rathkii | reverse complement strand
AAACAGAGAGAGATAATGACATAATATAGTTTGTTTATATTGCATATTAGTAATTTTTAAACTATATCTCAAAATTATTGAAATATTGGCTAAAAAAAATAAAAATTCAACACCCATTCTAGATGTTTTTTTTTGTTGTTTTATGTTTTTTTTATTTTATTTTGTGGGTGGGTTTTTAATGCTTACGGTCCTAATCAATGTACTAAAAATATACATTCGTACTGTCACGCAAAATGCGTTTTTTGTAACCATCTTTAAAAAACTTTAAAAATTTTAAACAAAAAAATCAAATGTTGTTTCAAATTAGAAGAAATTTTCAATGCTAGAAAAAGAAAATGATTATTGGATTTTAAAAGTAAAATGTTTACCAGGATGAAGTTAGGGTGGAAATTATTTATTTAAAAATATTATATTTAACCGAACGCTGATATTTAAAATTAATTTTGTTTCGATAATTTTATATTTTCTTTATTATCTGTTTCGGGTTGGTAATCTTTTATATCCAATTTAAAATCATTAAAGAAAAATGGAAGAAGAAACTACTTCTTGTTTATAATGGTTGCTTTGTGACAATACTTCCCGTATACGCATTAAACAGCGAAAAGGCTTGTGACGGAATTATCAACGCCGAACAAACAAAGAGATGAAAAAATTCATGAACTTTTCGAATCTCCTTATTGGCCTTAATTGGTGGCTGTTAAAGGTGTATCAGGAATGTCGACGTGCATACGTAAATCCTATAAAAATTTAAAAGTGATATAAACTGAAAACATCGAAAGATGATATTCCTTCGACCATCTCGAGAACGCTACGAGGAAGAGTTGTGTCGTTCAGTTTCAAAGAGAATTGTTTGTTTTGTTGGCAGATTATTATGGATTATGAAAAGTGTAAAAATATGGTAGTCATTCCTGTGCGTACTTTCCAGTTTCGCGAGACAGTTTTGAAAGTATGCAGTACTATATGTGATTTATGGACAGTAAATGTACACGGGAGGATGCTTTCAGTCATAGATTTACTTGCTACGGAAGCTCGATATCACCAAGTGTGCAGTGTCAATTTTAGGAGCGGCAAACCCATTCCTGTGAAATATACTCCAGAAGGCAGTGGAGGATTTCCCACATCAGTAGGCCTTTCGGTTGACACTGATAGTTCTGATGCTTTGGTAAAGACATGTGAGTGATTACAAGAGAAATGTCAAGAGCCGATATCTTTCAATGACTTAGTGGAAAAAATGCGTATTTTTTTACCAGAGGGAAGTGAGCCTTACACTTCTAAACATTCGAAGAAAAAATTGCAAGACTGGTTTGGTGACAACATCTTAATATCAGACACAGATGGGAAATGTAACATAATACCATTTGGAAAAACTGTATCAAACATAATCTTGGACTATCACAAACAAAAAAGACTTGATGACCCTGATGAAGAAAAATTTAGATTAATCGAGCCTGCAGCAAAACTGATCAGAACTGAAATAAATTTGTTGTACAAATATAAGGACTTTTATCCTAGTGCATCAGATATTGCAGACGCTGAAGAAAACAAGACATATTTACCCCCTGTTTTACCAACCTTTTGGGATATTCTAATCGGTGGCAAACGCAGTGATCTGAATCAGTTTTCAATAGGTCAGGCAAGCTTTTCAAAATGAAACTTTACTGTAATCAGACCAGGCAGTACCTATGAAAGTGTTCAAAAGAAGAAATAATTTTTATTGCTGGTGACACCCATCATGTAGATTAGCGTCTTTTAACACAGAGAATGCTTGCTTGTGTCTCCTTGGATAATAATGCTCAAGATGCAAGGGAGTTTTTCAATTACGAGTTATCCACTCTACCAACTTCATTATTTAACCATAGTACCCAGGAAATAAAAAAACTGATAATTCTTTATTGAAAAACAAATTAAATAGCATGAATATCAACGAAATATAACGGGGTCATGTATTCAGCAAAGTACTTCCTACGTTCTTGATGGTGGTGCATTAATTCACCAGTTACCACGGTTCCCTCCTGCAACATTTGACAATGTCATAAGGCAACACGAATCGTATGTCAGCAGAACATATGAAAAAGTGACAATAGTTTTTGATGGGTATGAAAAACCAAATATAAAATATATGGAGCACAGATTGCGCTTGCAACAGTCGTCTGTTGTAGTAGTCTTTGATGAAAATTCGTCTGTGATCATCAAGAAAACAAATTTTTTTCTAACTCGACAAACAAACAACGCTTTATCAATATACTGGAGAATTATTTTGAAGGAAGAGGTCATTCCGTCATTCATGCAGAAGGTGATGCAGACACACTAATCATCAAAG
>JABUQX010065810.1:22500-35000 GCA_015478945.1 Trachelipus rathkii | reverse complement strand
AAGAAATCATCTATAACCCTGATCACCACTGAAAGACACCAACCATCATTATACCCACTGTCAGGGAGAGCATCAAATAACAACTTTGTCTACTTACTCTGCAAACTTACTATCATTCCAATGGCCAGGCCCCCATAGAAAAACTGTCATGAAAATACTCTGGTGTTTACGTCCTGTAATCTATCAGTATTTTAATCTCCTATTGGTGAGGTCAATAGCCTGTAGGAACAAATCTAAAATATCAAAATTTGACAACCTACCA
Organism: Trachelipus rathkii; assembly: GCA_015478945.1. NCBI lineage: Eukaryota > Metazoa > Arthropoda > Malacostraca > Isopoda > Trachelipodidae > Trachelipus > Trachelipus rathkii. The sequence continues at coordinate 34,738 of JABUQX010065810.1, read as the reverse complement.
ATTCAATGCTGTGAAGATCTCTTTAGTAATAGATTGGACGACGGATTCTTTTTGTACCCGAAACCAATTCTGAACTGCAGTATTTGATATCAGATACTATACCTAGGAATCTCGTCAGTGCTTTGGGCATTAATTTCAAATAAGACTTCAATATATTAAGCAAAATAATTCTTTCAAAAAAATAATTGTTAATTAAAACGGAATCAATTGAGACGCTAATAAAATTATATATTTTAATCAAAAAATAAGAAAATGTGTACTGCTTTCTCTTAAACAATTTGAATACGATTATATAAATCAATGAATATATAAATACATATAAATATGGATTTACATACGAATCAATATATATAACGTTTGCAGCACTATATTAAGACAAAAATATAATTAACTAAAGTCGTATATATTCATGAATATATATATAAATATAACGTATATATATATAATAATAATATTATACATGATATATATATATATACTAATTTATATATTAATATATATTAATATATAATATATATATATAATATGCAAAAGTATATTATTACTAGCAATCTTCTAATCATGCACTAAGACTACATATTTATGTATAATCCACGAAACAACAAAAAGGTGTATATTAAGGTATATTATCATATAAGTATATATATTAATATATATTATATATAATATATATATAAGTATTATATATATTTATATTTATTAATATATAGACTATATGTGCAACAATTATATTTTAATAAAAAATGAATTACCTTAAAATTTTAAACTAAATAGCACAGCTTAGATATAAGATATAATAATCAAAAATAATCAAAATCGATATCGAATAATAAGTTTCCTATTCTAAGCTGAACTTTTCGTCCGAGCTGTGATTATACCTTAAAAATTGTTAAAAAAGGCAAAAAAATACCTATTTTTTTTAAATAAAAACAAAAGGCAAGCTGGTCACGTTGATCCAAGATTAAATTTTATTGGGATGGAAAGTTTAATTATGGGACACTTATTTAAACATTAAACATTAAATAAGAAATATTGTAAAAAAAAATATAATAAATTGATTATATAGAGTATCAAATAATAGATAAAATAAATTATTCAAAAGAAATAATGTAAGAAACATTTCAAAAGCTAGCTGGCTGTCTAGATGAAATGTAAGCGCTAAGATGTCAGCTGTGCGTCAGAAAACGAACATAAGTACAGACGTGAGAATATCACCACAAAAGATTGCAAGCACATTATTTACTATAAACATAATTTCATCCAGGTTAGGCAATTTTTGATAAATGAATAAATAAAACATTTTAAAAAAATTACACATTACACTTCAATATTAATTTTACATGGAAATATATAAACAAGACACTTCAATTAACACAGAAATTGCACGGTGAGCAACACTTTGCAACTAACCACTCGTAGTGTAAAAAATGATCGAGAAATACAAATCACAGAGCTACCAACAAATACGCATGTCACGTCAAAGGCAAAAGGAAGGAGAGAGTGTAATTATGATTTGCAGACCTTAAAGGGAAGGCCGGAGCTTGAATACTTTCAATAGAAGTCGCGCAAATAGTGAAATTATGATGACATAGTATGCAATTAACTACCTAAAATTAGAAGAAAGGTGCAAAGATAAACTCAGGAGGGGGGATGGGTTAACAGCCCTGCTAAATAGTAAGATTCGGAATAAAAAAAAAGAACAATCCCATCGTATCAGAAGAAGAAAGTTAACCAGTGATGAGATTTTAGACTTCACACCTATTGCAAAAATAAATTAAAATATTTATATACAACTTTTAACATTAAAAACTGATTTACGGTATATATATATATTATTATATATATATATTAATAATTATATATATGTTAAAGAAAGAACAGTATAATGAGAAGGTAAAGCAAGTAAACTGCCTTGGAGGATAGCTCAGTTGTATAGCACCGGGCATATTGTCCCATCGGGTATATTGTCCTCGGTTCAATCCCAGAGAAGGCAGTTTATTCTTTACCTTCCATATATTTTTCTTGTTCCAACCATTTACACATTCTTGTATTATTATTGGCAATATTTAAACATCATACCTATATATATATATAATTATATTATATGATATATATTATATATATAAAATTTCATCATATTAACTATATATATATATATATAATATATATATATATATATATGCTATATATATATATTATGCTATATATATATATATTATAATATATAAAATATATATATATATATATATATATATATATATAAATTATTACTTATATATATAATAATATAATAATATATTATAATATATATATATATATATTTGTCATCATCATCATCATCACAAGTAAAATGTTCAAATTAATAATTATTTTAAATAATAATAAACAAAAAAATTATTACGACAGGATTGTTACTAGAATCGTGGGCTATTAGTCTAATCATAAATGAGCCTCAACCCAGCCAACGGTACATCTTCAAATCGAACCCTTCTCTTAAATTTAAAGAAAAAAAAATATCATTTTAATAATATTATATATATAATATATATATATAATAAATTAATATATATAATAATAATTTAATTTAATATATATATATACTATATTATATAATATTATATATATATTATATATATTATTATATACTACTATATATATATTAAATATTATATATCATAGTATATATTATATATATATATATATATGATATAATATATATATATATATATATATATATATATATATATATATATATATTGATTTGAGCGGCCAGTACGATCTTTACATACTATAAAATAGGGGGAGGGTGGTAGGCAAAAGCGGGGGATACTGACTGTGAAACAAATTTGTATATAGTATGTAATTATCGCATTACACCCACAAGTAACTCTAATTAGATTAATCATCTCGCTAAACAAAACACCTAAAATTCTCGGCATAGCCTTTGATACTCACCTTACATTTACACCTCACACAGCAAATAAAAAACTAAATGTCCTATGTACTTTATCTCAACACAATTTCAGCAATGAAGCAACCATACTGACAACTACATACAAATAATTCTCAAGAGCTGCAATCAACTATGGATCAACAGTCCGGTTCCCTCTAATTTCATCAACTAACAGAATCTAATTAAAAAGAATCCAAAATACTGCCCCTAGAACTATCACAGGCTGCCTGAAAACTACTCAAATTCAACATCTACACGAAGAAACAAAAATTCTGCCAATTCAGAATAATCTGGACATGATAGGAACGCATTCTATGCCAAGGCTCTCCACCCGACCCATCCATACCATAAATACCTACAAGATCACACTATACACTGTTCAAAATCCCCTCCCTCCTCCGCTGCCCTCTATTACGGCGAACTCTTCAGAACCATCCCTCCTCCTCCAAACAACACATCTCTCTCAAAACATATTCACACATACTTTACGCAGCAATACCTCAACAACCACCCACCAAATCACCTTATAACCTCTCGCCCCCCGGAAGTATCAGCAGCACAGAATACTCTCCTATGAGAGATGCAAATCTCACTATCTAGGTTGAGATCTGGGCATCACCCAGGCCTCCAGAAATATAGGCACAGGTTTCAACTTTCAACTCCAAGACGCAACCTCCCCACTCTGCCGAAGATGTCAAATAGAGGTTGAAACCAAACCCGTTCACCTGCCATTCTAGATGTCCCCTATGTCCACCCCTACAGGAACATATCCTACAGATTACTCCCTGAGAGAGCCTGTTGCTTCTCACGGTGGAGGCTGCTAGGTTTCTGGAGATGACATGGACCCCCCAAATAAGAGGGGCCCAGGGGCAATGAATAATATATTATATATATAACTCATAACATCTATTACTAATATATATTATTTATTGATAATTATATATATTTATTTATTATATATATTAAATAAATATAATAATAATATATAATATATATATAATATATATATAAAAATATATGTATAATATAATTGATATATCATATCATCTACTTTCTATTCCCCAAGGGACCCGGAGGTTAGGTGGAACGTACCATGCACCGGAAATCAGAAAAGTAGTAGAAGAAGGCGAAAAGAAAGTCCTAGCCTTACCGTCCTTTTTATACTTATTAGTGAGAACTCGTGGCAGCCAAGAAAAAATCCACCCTAGATGCTTCAACTGCAGATGCGACGTATTCTTCCCCGTATTGGCATCTCGTGTCAGTTGTAGGGGGTTCATCCCTTACTGGCCCACAGGTGGGCAACAATTATACCCCCTTATAAAACCCCGCCATTCACTCCTATTATGCACCTTTCTTCTCGCCACTGCCAAACTCACATTTCTCTCCTCCAGCTTCCGCTATTACTGGACTCAATATCACTTTATTCTTTCGGTCTCCTGAGCCAGGTCGATTCCCAGCACACTCACCACTATACATTCAATTAACCAACCGACTATAATCCATCTATTCCATGTGACCAAATCATCTCAAATGTACTCTCGTTTTTGTATCTCATTACTCTTCCTCAACCACACAACTCCCTAATGCGTTCATTCCTCATTTTATCAATTCTTCTCACACCTAACACGCCCCTAAGATTGTCCATCTAAACACATTGTACCTTAGAACTATATATTTTTTTCCAGACCATAGTTTCACTACTATACATTAACACAGGTAAAATGTACCCTCATGCAAAATCCTGGCACTCAAGACTTTGTCCACTTTACTATCCAAAAAAGGATTTATTTACACCATCCCTTCCTACCATTCACAAATTTCCTACTGCACTCTGCATCATCCGTTCCCTTTTCATCCAACATGCATAATAAGTATTTAAACTCAAACACTTGTTCCAGTTGCTCACCATCTAACATAACTTCACACCGCGGCCTCCCCTCACTCACTACCAGAATCTTTCCCTTATCATGCATTTTACCTATCTCAAGGAGCCCCCTTCCTTCTAACACATCCCTGCCAAATCCTTCTCAACCAATCTTCTAAAGTTAACACTTAGAATTTCGCCCACAAAAAGTTAGGGCACCCTCCACTCTTTTCTTATTCTTTATCATTTTCTAATATCTTTACCCTAGCCACCCTACTGCTAATTCTTTTAAACAAAACATCCACATCACAAATTGAATAACCAAATGGACATAACACATCCCCCTTCACACCCACAGACTACTAATATTAAACCAATCACCTTTGATACCATTTATTCTCGCAAAGCTTCACTATCGTCACACATACTTTTGATTGCATTATAGAAGCCTACCCACCAACAACATATATCACTAACCCCTGCCATAGAGCTTTCCTGCATAATCCTATCATATGACTGCTGAAAATTCATAAAAACAAATAAAATTTACTTATTCCTTCTCTCTCATTTTCTAAATCATTTGCTTTAATAAAAATTTCAATCCACACATCCTCTACCACTTCTTAAATGCATCTTGTTCTTCATCAATCAGATCCTTCAGTCAACTCGACGTTCGTCTTCGACCAACTTTACCAACATAATCTTCCCGTAGGGGCCGCTTCAAAATACTAAATTTCCTTATATTAATTCCTAAGTTCCCGTTATTCCGATTATCCTTTATGTAGGAAGGTACTCATTATTGCGTCTCCTCCAGTTTCTCGGAAACTACTATCCTCCATAAATGGTTTTGTTAGACAAAACAACTATTTAAAAATTTATTTAATAACCTTCTACGCCTCCGTTCATCGATCATTTTCACCAGAATTCCACATGCCTCCGATTTAACCATTCTCCAACTTTCTGTCTCCTTACTATTACCTCCTTCTTTACTAATTACCTCATTCCACGAATACCTTATTCCTTTTTGTGGTTAATCCAAACCTACACACCATATTTACGATCACCTCTTCATTACTACCAATCTTATGCAGATTTTCAAAGTGTTCCTAACATACTTTCCTCACATTCATTTCATCAATTACAAAAGCACCATACCTTTTCATTATTCTAAACAGATTCCCTATTTTCTATTCTTAACCTTTCCGCCCGCTTTCTTCCCAGAAGAGCTTTCCTGATTCCCTTATAACGTACACCCGATTCTCCTCTTCCAAAACTGTTCATTTATATAAATAGCTATATATAATATATATTATATATAGTATATTAATATATGCATATATATATAATATAATATATATTATTATATATATAATTATATATATATATATGTATATATTATATGGCTATATATTATATATATATATATAATATATATATATATATATATATATATATATACATTATATATATATATTATATATATATATATATATATAATTATATTACTATATATATTATAATTATTATTTTATATAATAAATAAATAAATAAAAATAAATTATATATATATAATATATTATTTATATATATATATAATAGTAGTGATATATACATATATATATATATATAGTATATATATATATTATATATATATAATAAATATTATATATATATAGATATAATATATATATATATCCCTAATATATAATATATATATATAATAATAATATATATTAATAATATATATTATAATATATATATATTATATAATTATATATATAACCTTTCGTATATAAGGTGATATATATATATTTATTTATATATATTATATTTTATAAAATAATATATATATAATAAATGATATAATATATAATATAATATATATGACAATATATAATATATATATATATATATGTATATATAATATAATATATATATAATATATATATAATATATATATATATATACATACTATATATTATATATACTATATTAATATATATATATACTATATATATATATTACTATATAGATATATTAATAAAAATTAAACTTATTATATATATATATATATATAATATATATATATATTTAGTGGAATAAAATATATAAAATATATATAATTATATAATAATATTTATAATATTAATTATATATATATAATAAAATATTATATTATTATATATAAAATATATATACAATAATAATATATATAATAAATATTCCTTATTTTTATATATATATATAAGTTATTATCTTTATTATTTTTTATATAAAATTAAATATATATATATAAAATAAATAAACTAATAACATATATAATATTATATATTAATATGCTAAAAATATATAGTATAATAATATAGTATACTTATATATACTTATTTATATATATAAATAAATGATATATAGATATATATATATAGGTATACATATATATATATATATAATATATATATTTATATATAATATTATATATAATATATATATATATATATAGATTATATATATATAAATATAATAAATATATATATATATATATATATATATATACATATACCTTAATATTTATATTATAATTCATACATATATATATATTAATATAATACTATTATATAATATATTTATATATATATATTATATATATTATATATATATATATATAATATATAAGTATATATATATAACTCGGAATTTTCTCCCAACAACTATCCAAAAGTGATCTTTCTTGAAATTATATGTCCAAAATGTCTGGTCTTGAGTACATATCCCATTTCAGTCATCGTTATATATTAGTCAAAGAAGTTCTTTCACGAACTTTCAAAAATGTTCCACCATATATATATAATATATATATATATATATATAATATATAATATATAATATATATATAATATATAATTATATATATATATATATGTATGTACTATATACTACTATATACTGTATATACTAATATATATATATTATTTATTTATTATAATAAATAATAATTAAATTAGTCATATATATCATATATATATAATATAATATAAATAATATAATATTATATATATATATAATATATAATATATAATATAATAATATATATAATATTATAATAATATATATATTATATTTTATATATATATATAAACATATATATAGTATAAATATATATATATATATATATATATATTATAAATATATATAAATATATATAATATATATATATATATATATAATATATATATAATATAATAATATATATATATATTATATATATATATTTATATATATCAATAATTTATATATATTATATATAAATATATATATATATATAATATTAATATATATATATATATATAATAATTATAATAATATATTTATATATATATATAATATAATATAATATATTATATATAATATTATTATGTCAGTGCGACGGTGGAATTGAAGTGGTGAAGAAAAAAACGGTTAAAGGTAAAAAAAAAAAAAAAAAAAAAAAAAGGTGTGATGTATGTGATAAAGTCGATTTTGATGATGTCTCAAAATGAAGTAGGTTTAGAAATTAGCGCCATATAAGAAGAAAAAAAGGAAGACTAAAAGTTTCATATGAAGGAGGAACAATGAGATAAATGAACAGTTTGGAAGGAGGATGAATGGGAACTTCAAGGGAAATGTGGGGCTCTTCTGGAAGAAAGCGAAAAAGGTTAAGAATTAGAGTAAGGGGATACTACATAGAATAATGAACAGGGATGGTGCTTTCGTAACTAAAAAATGGATGTGGGGAGAGTGTGGAGGGAGCACTTCGAAATTCTGCATAACATGAGCAGTAATGAAAAGGTGATAGTAAATGTTGTGGTTTTCATGGTGCAAGAAGAAATGGGGGTTTTGAGGATTAGGTAATTATTAAGGAGGGGGTAATTGGTAGAGTGAGAAAGCTGTAGAATGGTAAATCTGCAGGCATAGATCCAATTACTCTGGTGTTTTGATCAAGATTGGAGGCGAGATGGTGATTGAATGGATTTGGAAGTTGTATAACAAAGCGTTTATGGAGGATATAGTTCCGAGGGATTGGAGAAGAGCAGTAATAGTACCCTTATATAAGGGTAAAGAGGATAAGGGGAACTATAGGATCTATATAAAGGAATTGTTTTATTGAGTATTGTAGTAATTTGGTTGAAAGAGTGCGTCGAGTAGCTGAGGGACTGATTAACGAAGATCAATTTGCATTTAGAAGTGGAAGAGAATGTATAATTCAAATTTTTACATTGAAACAAATGATTGAGAAAGAGAATAATTTTATTTTTTAGATTTTAACAATTTTTTGTATAATAAATATCGTGTATACAAATAACAAAAGTAAATAAATAAAATTATTAATTTCTTATGATTTATCAAACATATTATATACCCATGATTCCTTTTTTGAGTTTTTAAAAAAAAAATATGTTTAAGAAAATTGGACATGTTCATTATATTTGGTATATTTTATCACTGTTCTATGTTTTCTTAAGAGCAAATTATTCCACCGAAAAGGCGAAATTCATAAAAAATCAAGTCTTTCTTGTCATTTTATGTTATACGGAGTGTTTTTTGGTTGTTCTTCTTTAAAATGATGAAATTACCAGTGTGCCACAATACCTATTAAAGCAGCTCGACTATTATTCCAGTATGACACACGCCATTAGAAGTCATTGAGATAAGAAAAATATCTTCTGTAGAAAGAAATAACTTTCAGAGAACCTGAAAAAAAAGCACCCACAAAATCATACATATAATAATAATCAATAATAATAGAAAATAATAATAATTATATAATAATAATATTAAGAATGTTTTATAATTTATCATATTTCCAAATCATTTTTCAACTAATGATAAATAACAATTCAATAATAATACCACTATATAATAATAATTCATTAATTATAAGAAAAAATGTAATTGATAATGATAATGAGATAATAAATATTAAATGATCAATTGAGATAATAATAATAATAATAGATAATAATAGAGTAATATTATTAATAATATAATAAAAGATAAAATAATAATAATATATAATAATATAATAATAATAATAATTAATAATAATAATAATAATAATTTCAAAAAATTTCAAAAATCGTTCATTCAGGAAAGAAAAATTTACATTATTACAATAACTTTTTTTTATATCTGATGGAATTTCATTATCCCAATTAATTATAATAACAGAAAAATATCCCTAAGTATCTGAAATGGCGTCTACTAATGCAAAACAACGTGTTGCGTCCTTTTGACACACGAAATTATAATTAATAGCAATAAGAGTATAAAAAGATAATAATAAACATAATAATAGATATTAATAATAATAATAATATTAATACATAGTGGTAAAATAGTATTTAATGATAAATAATAATAGCTGAATAATAATTATAAATAATAATAATAATTAATAATAATAATAATATAAATAATAATAATAATAATAATAATAATAATAATAAATAATAATATAATAATAATATATAATAAATAATAATAAAATAATTAGCTTTATAAACAATTAAAATTAATAATAATAAGTAATAATTATAATAAAAACAATAAAAATAGTAATAATAAATCAGTTATATTACTAGTTATAGTATCACATATAAACAATCAATCTCATACATGTAAGTCCAACTTGTCATATAAAATAATATTTCTACTCTTACTATTTTATCGACTATATAATAATTTTATAATTATTTAATAATTAATTATATATTAATAAGAATAATAATAAAATTATTATAATAATACATTATTAATGATATATTAATAAAATAAATACATAATAATAACAATAACAAAATAATTAAATTATAATAATAAAAAAACACATTAAAAAATTTTTATATTAATAATAATAATCTAGTAAATTAGTCTTTTGTAGCTGAATACACTCCGAGAATGGTAAAAATAACATGAAATTAAGACTTTGGCAACACCAGATTTATCCTTACGCTACCCTCACGGTCCACATGAACAACATTTTTGCAGTTGGCAACAGGAATAAACAAATAATCAATAACGATAATTATAATAATAAATGAATTCAATCTAATAATATAAAAATGAAGAATATTACTGATGCAAGTGTTATACGAATAACTTAAAGATTATATAATAATAATAAATTAGTATAATATAATATATATATTATTTAGATTTTTTTTTGTATAAAAAGATATACGTTTACTTTGACTATATATATATATATATGAATAATATAATATATATATATATATATATATATTATTATAATATATATAAATATAGTATAGCTAACTATCTAATATATATATATATATAATATATATATATATAATTATATATATAATAAATATATATATATAGTATATAGTATATATATATAATAATAATTATATACTGTATAATATAATATATAATATAATTATATATATATATATAATACTATATATTATATATATATATATATATATTATATACTATATATATATATATAATACTATAATATGTATATACTATATAATAAACATATATAGTTTATAATATATATATAATATATATTATAAATAATATATATATTATATTATATATATATGATATATAATATTTATATTAATAATTCATTGATTATATATCTTTTTATTATGGGTAATATATGGGTATTTATTAATTATTTGATTTTTTATATATATATTTATAAATTATATTATTAATTATATATTATATATTATTTTAAATTAAATAAAATATTAATATATACAAATTACTATAATAAATATTATATATATTTATATTTATATTTATATTAAATAATATATAATAAATATATATATATAATAATATTATATATATACGTATATATTAGCAAATATATATATAATATATTATATATATATATATATATAATATATATACTATAATAATATATAAATATAATATTGATCCTGTCACCATTGATGAAGTAAAGACAAAGCTCACAAATCTTATATTTGAACATAGCCAAACAGTGAACTGGGTTGTAAAAAAATATAAGAATGCAAATTTAAATGATAGTAATTTACATAATATTATTTTAAATAAAATAAAATATTTTAAGTTTCTTTGATTCTTTTCCTCTTCTATTTGCTTTAAAGTTCATTTTTGTATTTATTTATTTTTGCATTTTGTATTTATTTATTTATTTATTTATTTATTTATTTTTGCTCATTTATTTTTGAGATGTTATTTTACGTTCATACAACATTATTAACATCAACAATTTATACCAACATTAACTTTAACTGACTTTCAATTCTGATGAATAAGGAAGAAATGACATATTTTAACTCTTTGGTTATAGGGTTGCTTTTGTTCTATTTTTGTATAAGTTGGTAGAAGAATTTTTTAGTTACTCATGATAGCTTGGA
>JABUQX010065810.1:12500-15000 GCA_015478945.1 Trachelipus rathkii | reverse complement strand
GTATGGAACTGTTTCCACCATATATACATATATATATATAATAATAGATATATATAATAATACTATATATATATAATATATTATATATATATATATATTACTAATACATATTTATATATAATATATAATACTACTATATATATATTTATAGTATATCATATATATATATATTACTATATAACGGTATATATATGATAGATACTATACCTACCCTATTATCACGTAGATATATAATATACTACTAGTATATATATATAATATATATAATATATATATATATACTATACTATATATATAAATATACTATATATATTTATATTATTATATAATATATATTATTCGTATATACTATATATATATATAACTATAAATATATATATATATATTATATATACAGAAATTTTTTTTATTCAAAAATCCATATTTCAATCACTCATTGGACCGTAATCAAGTGAATTAATTATTTCGCAAAGTAATTTAGGTTTTGACCTTGATATCTATTCCTTCAAAACCTTGTGCTAAATCTGCTAATGATGAATTTTAAACTTGAATCTTAATCTCTTAAATACGAACCCTCTGTATGAATTTAATACTTAATAAATAACTGCACAATTGGGAAGAAACTATACATTACCCTTATCCGCGTGCGGAAAAGGTCCTGCAGTGTTTAAAATAGTTACCCGTAAGACATTATTTTATTTCTATTTTATTTTTTAAATTTTCAACTCATTTTTTAAATTAATTATCGTAGCACAAAAGAAGTCTTAAAAAATTTATCATTATATTCTTATCAATATTTTATTTTCTCAACTTCGCTCTTACATTTAAAGTTATTCTTTTTGATTCCGTAAATTGAACGTGATTTAGGCAAGGTGTGTAAACCAAGGCCGTTATAATCATTAATAACTATATATATTTATATATATTATATTATATATATAGATATATACTATATATATTATATATATATATATATATATATATAATATATACTATACTATATGATAAATTTTACGTTTCTTAAGGAAGTAAAATATATATAAAGTGAACAGTTTTAGGGCCCCAGAACCGCTGAAAAATTGAGCATACAAAACTATTCAAATAGAGTAATTTGTTTTCATCAAATTGACAATTAACTACTCACAGAAAAAGTACTCTCAATTGAGAATTATTTTTTCTCTTTTTGACATTTGAAAAACTTGTCATTTTGACGGAACTATGCAATGTCAATGTTTGACAACCAGTTTTGAGGGACCCTAAATTTGTCTTATTTTAGCAGTTTTTTCTTGTTGTTATATATATATACTATATATATATATATATGCTATATATATATATAATATATATATATATATATATATATATATATATATATATATATATATATCTATTTATAAAAAATAAAAAAATATATATTATATATACATATCATATATATAATATATATATATAATATACTATAATATATATATATATATATATATATATATATTATAATATATCTATATATATATATATATATATATATATATATATATATATAGATGCGATTTGGACAAGTAAAAGATTAAATGTTGATGATTGATTGCGGACGCAGGAGTTGTTGTCTGTGTTAATGGGGGATTACTTAAAAGAGATATGAAGGCTAATATTCTTTATAAAATGCATATGTCATATGCGGATTGGGACGAGGATATCAGACTATTTCTCAATGTGAATGCGGATTCATATATTGAATACACTTAAAATTTATAATATATATATATATAAATATATTATATATAACATACTCTAACTATATATACGAATTATATAATATTATAATATAATATTATATATAGTATTATATAATATATATATACTATATATATATGTGATAAAGTGAGTGTGTCGTGTTTAGGCGTGTGAGTAGTGTGTTTGGTGGATGTACTGTGTGTTGCATGTGCACAGTAGGCCATGTGTTTGTGTGTGTGTGTGTGTGTGTGTGTGTCAAGGTAAACGTATTAAATTGGTTAATGTTTATAATAACCTAATTTTATACATAATCATCAAAATCAATTATTCACTTTTATCGGTTTTTTTTTTATAATACATTCATACAATAAAATACATGGCACGCAAACATTTCTCTACAGGAGTCTCTTACACACTATCCCCGACCCGTGAGCGGTATCGTATATTTAAATGGCCAAAGGAAACTAAGGTAAATTATAAATTTGCTTAAATATAAATAAATTTATTACATTTATTGGTTTTATGGCTATGTTCATTATCTGTGACTAATGTAGCAAAAGTCAATTTTTTCTATAATTTACGTAATCGAACATAATGTACAACAGGGCGCATAGCGAAAAAAAGTTTGAACTTTTTTCTATCCATTTATATAACTTTATTACAGCATGTTTATTTGTGAATTTGTTTATTGAAACAATGAAAAGTGAAATAAATTATGCACTAATATAAGTTTTGCTAGGTTAAGTACGGTTAATTTAAGTTACGT